>CAUYON010006097.1:0-32033 GCA_963573935.1 Arctocebus calabarensis | reverse complement strand
TTATTTGACTTGGTTACATCTTAAGACTGTAAGAATCAGTCAGAATCAAAATTTGGAGCCATTAATTGTCCTCATAACAAACTTGAGTACATGGGATTCATGCTTCTCCATTCTTGAGATGCTTTACTAAGAATAATGTGGTGAAGGAAGGGGAGAGCAGAGAGAGGAAGAATGAGGGCGGGGTGGGGAAAGGAAGAGCAGAGAGAGGGAAGGAGTGAGGGGAGTGGGGTCTTGGGGTCTTGGTGTGTACCACACCTTTTGGGGGCAAAACACGATTGTAAGAGGGACTTTTCCCAACAAATGCAACCAGTGTAACATGGTTTCTTGTACCCTCAATGAATCCCCAACAATTAAAAAAAAAAAAAATTTGGAGCCAAACCCTTTCAATTTTGAGCTCAGCTCTCTTCTTACTACCCCATGTTGCTTTTCAAAGGAGCCCTCTCTTATCTTCATGGTTTAGTATTTTTACATAAACTTGTGCTACGGTATTTTTAGATAAGATCCTACAGCACCGTGGGTGAAAAGTTGAGAAGCTAGAGGAAGAGAGGAGGTAGCAAGGAATGATTATTTTGGGGAAATTCCATCTGTGGAGTCTATTATGATGTGGTTGAACAGTAGAAATGAACACTCGTCTATATATTCATTTATTTTGTTTGGCTATATTTATGAAATAATCTCTTCCTCTGCTTTTCCAACCCAATAGATCACTTGACACTGACATCAAGGACTTGGGAATATGATTTACCTACTTACTTAATAAATAGGGAAATCTAGTTCCAAAGTTTTTCCCTAGTATGACATTTACATCATAGTTTAAATGTATTTTGATGATTTTCCTAGAGAAACTAAGCCCGGAGGGTGAGAGGAAAGGAGAGAAACATGGCAGCCTGCCTTGCAGAGATGGGAGAAGTGTCCAGAGAAAAGTGTCCATTGGAGAAGGCTCTGAGCCAGCACTTTCTTCTCCAGGTCCTACTGTCTCTACATCTAGAGTCTCCCCCCCACAACCTCTCTGCCCCTGTGCTGCCTTCTACTACCCCTGATGGCAGAAAACTTTCTCTTTTTGAGTTTAGACAATCCATTTTGTATTTACTCTTTAAAATTGTTTTAATTTTAAAATGTTTAAATGACAAATACAAATCGTCTAAATCCGAGGTATACAGTTTGATGATTTGATGTATGTACAAGGTCTGACAATTAAGTTCACAAATTCATTCTAGAAAAAGTGCTAAATACTTCATTGCTGAATATCGCTATGGTTATCTGTGAAGTACTCCTCTGGGGAAGGTATGCACTGACACCAGTCTACAACTGAAAGCAATGTTGGAACTCTTTTTCTGAAATGGCCATCAGAGCTATTATTGTATTATTCTTGATGTTCTGAATGGCTTCAAAATGCCTTCCTTTTAATATTTCATTTATCTTTGGGTAAGGTAAGAACACTTGATATCTGCTTTCTTATCAAACTTTAAATAGGCAATAAGGAATTACTAACTACAGCCTTCATGTTGTATGTTAGATTCCCTGAACTTACACATTTCATAACTGAAAGTTTGTACCCCTTGATCAATATCTCCTCATTTATCCCACACTCCAGGCCCTGACAATTTCCCTTCTGCTTTCTTCTTCTTTGAGTCTGATTTTTTTATAGATTCCAAATATAAGTGAAAGCAGACAGTATTTATAATTCTTTTTTATTTATTAAGAGACAGGATCTTGCCATGTTGCCCAAGCTAGACTTGAACTCCTGGGCTCACGCAATCCTGCCTCAGCTTCTTGAGCAGCTGGAACTATAGGCCTGCCTCCTGCTCAGCCTAGCATTTATCTTTCTATGTCTAATTTATTTCACTTAGAATAATGTCTTCCAAGTTTGTTTGTGTTATTCAAAATGGTGGGCTTTTCTTCTTTTCTTTGGATAAGTAATACATCATTGTCTCTGTGTGAATGTGTATATCTGTACAGTTGGCCCTTGAGCAAGTTGGGTTTTAAGTGCATGGATCCACTTATTTGGGGTTTTCTTCTGCCTCTGCTACTCCCAAGACCAAGACCTTTTCTTCCTCCTCCTCGGCCTCCTCAACATGAAGATAATAATGATAAAGACCTTTATGAGGAGCTGTGTCACTTAATGAATAGTAAATACATTTTCTCTTTCTTATGATTTTCTTAATACTATTTTCTTTTCTCTATCTTAATTTATTGTAAAAATCCAGTATGCCACATGCTCACACACACAGAGTGAAAAAAATGTATACACATTTTAAGAAAGGAAAAAACTGTAATAAATTTGTAGTACTCAAGTCATATTTGATTTCTGAAATTACAAGAAGTGATCAATGTGACTTGTATTCATCTTTGGTTATTGGGATATACTGAGTATTAAAATTTTAATATGGTTTATTCCTTTCTTAAAATATGTATACATTTTTTGGTACCTTCTCTCTCTATAAAATGTACAATGCATGTTTTAGTCAACTACTTATGTTGTCAGTAGTAGGGCATTAGTAGGTAAGTGCTTGAGGAGTCAAATTTTATACATGAATTTTCAAGTATGTGAGAAGCTGGCACCCCAATCACCATACTGTTTAAGGATCAACTGTATATATTACCCATTTTCTTTATGCATTCATCTTCCAATGAACAATTAGATTATTTCCATGCCTTGGCTATTGTGAGTAATGCTGCAATGAACACATGGGGTGCAGATATCTTTTTAAGACACTCATCGTATTTTCTTTGGATATAAACCCAGAAAAGAGATTGGTGTATCATATGGTAATTTCATTAATTTTTAATTGCTTAAGGAGTCTCATATTGTTTTCCGCATAATGGCTGCCTGATTTTCATTTCTACCAAAAGTATGTGATGGTTCCTTTTCTCTGCATCCTTGCCAACACTTGTCACCTGTCTCCTTTTGGGTAGTAGCCATCCTAACTGGTGTGAGGAGATACCTCATTGTAAATTTGATTTGTATTTCCCTGATAATTAGAGACTTTGAGAGGGTTTTCTCATCTTTTCACTATTTGTATGTTTTCTTAGAAAAGTATCTATTTAGGTCCTCCACGCTCACTTTTTTGAGTTACTTGGTTTCCTTGCTGTTGAGTTGTCTGAGTATTTTTTATACTCTAGGAATTTACTCCCTATCATATATATGGCTATCTATGGTTTGAGAATATTTTTATCCATTCTTATGTTTCCTTTGCTGTGCAGAAACTTTTTAGTTGGATCTAATCAAACTGCATTGATTTTTATTATTCTCTTCGCTCTACTGACTTTGAGTGGGTCTGCTGTTGCTTTTCTACTTCCTTTCAATGTGAAGTTACTTTTGTTCATTAAGATCCTTATTTTTTCTTAATGTAATGTACACATTTATTCCATCTACTTCTCTCTTAGAACTACATTTGTTGCACATCATTAAGTTTTGATATGTTGTATTTTCATTTTAATTGGCCTCAAAATACATTTTGATTGCTCTTTTTAGATTTCTTCTCTGACCGATTGATTTTTCAAGAGTATATTTAGTTTGAATATATTTGTGAATTTCTCAATTTTATCCAGTTACTAATTTTTAGTATTATACCTTTCTGATCCAAAAGGATACTTTAAATTATTTCAATTTTCTTAAATTTATTGAGACTTATTTTGTGGCCTAGGATATGACCCATCCTGAAAAATGTCCTGTGAGACATTTTGAGTCTCAAGAACTTGAGAAGACCATGTATTTTGCTCTTGGAGGAAATATTCTATCTGTGTCTGTTAGGTCCATTTGGCCTATCATATTTTTCAAATCTACAATTTCATTATTGATATTTGTCTGCATAAATGATACATTATTGAAAATAAGATATCAAAGCCCTCAACCATTATTGTATTGTTATCTTTTTCCCCATTATTTTGTTAATATTTGCTTTATATATTTAGGTGCTCCATATTTTATATATATATACATACATACATATATTTATATATTTTTACAATTGCTTTATCTTCTTGATGAACTGACCCCATATCATTATATAGTGACTTCATTTGTCTCTTTTGATAGATTTTGACTCAAAGTCTATTTTGTCTTATATGAGGACAGCTATTATTGCTCCAATTTTTTGTCATTTGCATGGAATATCACTTTTTACCACATTATTTTCAACTTATTTATGTCCTTACGGCTAAATGAAGTCTCTTATAAATAGCATATATTTGATTCTTGGTTTTATTTCTAAATGCAGTTATTCTGTGCATTTTGATTGCAAAATTTAATCAATTTACATTTAAAGTAATGACTGACAAATAAGGACTTACTATTGTCATTTTAATTATTCTCAGACTATTTGTAGTTCCTTTGTTCCTTTCTCTCTTAGTGTCTTCTTTTGTAATTTGTTGATTTTTTTTGTAGTGATGTTTTAATTCCTTTCTCTTTCCATTTTAATTTTTATTAAGTAGTCTTTTGAGATGATGGAGAAAACATTTTTGAAAGAGTAATGGATGTGGACATTTGGTATAACTTTTTATATACAGAGAAATTAATACTTAAACACAGTAGGAATACGGTATATCCACTTACTGCAATACTATCCAGCTATAAAAATAAAGTCTTCAGAGATTTAATTTATTAAAAAAATCTCATTATTCTCATTAAAAATGGCATGTACCAATCCCTAAGGGTGTGGAAGGAGTTATAAAAATTATTCTCTATCCTCATGGAAGGAAAGTTTAATATTTGAGGACATTACTGATTGTTGACCATTCTGCTAGAGGTAGAGATTTTGTTATGGCCAAAGAAAAAAACAATTCTGACATTTACATGGAAGATTCAATCCTTTGAATTTCTTCACTTCACTCCTAAAACTCTCGTTTCTATAAATTTTCTCTTTTAAAAGTAGAGAATGAGTGGTGTAGGGGTCAAAGACAAAGTGAAAAAACAAGTCCTGTTATTCTAGTCCTGAACCGGAGGGACTGGTTTGCCACATGTAGAAACTGAAACTGGACCTGCACCTCTCACCACTTATAGAAATTGATTCTTGTTGGATAAAAGATTTAAATTTAAGACACAAAATTATAAAGACTCTTGAAGAAAGTATAGGAAAAACTGCAATATTAGCCAAGGAAAATATTTTATGAATAAGACCCATTTGGCAATTGCAGCAACACCAAAAATAAATAAACAGGATATGCTCAAATTAAAAGTTCTGTGCAGCTAAGGGACCAACAGTTAAAGCAGATAACCTTCAGAATGGGAGAAGATATTTTCATGCTATGAAACTGACAAAAGGTGGATACCTAGAATCTAAAACGAACTGAAATTAATCGATTAGAAAAGAGCAAAGAATCCCATTTGTAAGTGTTCAAGAGTCATGAACTGAACCTTCTCTGAAAAGAAAGGCAAATGACCAACAAACACATGAAAAAAATGCTTGTGATTCCCAATCATCAGAGAAATACAAATCAAAACCACTTTGAGTTGTCACTTAAGCCCAGTGATGTTAGGCCACATCACAAAGTCCCAAGTCTGCAGATGCAGGTATGGATGTGAACAGAAGGGAACACTTTTACATTGCTAGTGAGATTGCAAACTAATACAGCCTTTTCTGAAAGCAGTACGGAGAATGCTTAAGGAGTTAAAAGGAGACCTTTCATTTGCTCCTTCCATCCCATTACTTGATAGCTACCCAAAAGAAAAAAAAAATCATTTTATCATTAGGACACTTGCATTAGAATGTTCATTGTAGCTCAGTGCACAATTGCCAAGATGGAGAATCAACCCAAGTGCCCATCAACACATGAATGAATTAGTAAACTGTGGTATATGTATACCATGGAATACTATTCAGCCATAAAAAGATGGAAACTTTGCGTCTTTTGTATTAACCCAAATAGAGTTGAAGAAAATCCTCTTTAGTAAATTATTATAAGAATAGAAAAACAAGTATTCAGGGTATTCAGTACTATTATGAAATCAGTAGATGAACAACTATATGCCCACATGAGAGAAAAACATAATTAAATACATGTGAGGGGGAAGAGAATGGAGAGAGGGAAGGTGGGAGGGGAGGGATGTGTGTTCACCTAATGGGCACAATGTAAGGGTACACAGCACGCCTCTGGGTGAAGGGCTCAACTACATTTTGTTCTCTCCCTAACAAATGCAAGCAATGTAGCCTAATTGTTTGTATTCTCATATTGATTTGAAAAAAAAAAAAAAGAAAGTACAGAGGGATTGACATAGACGCTTACTGTTAATCAGATATAGTCAAATTCACTAAAGATGGAGTTATATAAAGAGATTTAGACTTAAAGCCTAATAGTAATAACAAGAGTAGACGCTTGAGGTTTGAGAAATTTGTGGTCCCAGCTTCCTTTCAATCTCATGCATGATATGTTTCTATATAAAAAATCAATGTACCAAACAGCATGCATGACACAAATGGAATATATCAGAGATGAAATGAATATAATTTAAAGCATTAATTGTGGTAATCTCTGATTGGAGAAAACCTAAATAGCTTTTTTTTCCCTTGAGGATTTTCTATATTTTCTATAATGTTTTTTTAATCAGAACAATCACATATATGCTCATTGATACACAAAAACATTCATGCCCACAAAATAAAAAATAAGTAGGGTGGAGTATAGTTCAAGCTCTGTGATATAAATTTCGAGGAAAAATAAAAAAACTTAGCTCAAATATATTAACTACTTATGCAGGAAAATGACGTGCTTCCCATTTGCTTGAATATTAGTTCAGATCAGCATTCATTTTGTGGTAACTCTATAGAAAGGGTCTACTTAGAATTTCTATACAAAGCTGGCACATTGTCTAGGCCCAATATTACGCGCTTATATGAAAGGGCTGCTTGGTTCCTGCTCAAGGGTGAGATCAGCAGCTCACTGAGCAAAGATAAAGATCTGTTTGCTTGGCTCGGCTCCCTCAGGGCCAGTGATACCCGAACTGTGAGCCAGCAGGTCAGGAGAGCCAGCCATTTCTCCATTTCTCACCTTGGTGAAGCCAAATGAGTTCTTTTGGTTTCGTTCTGGGGGGCATGGGTAGCAGCAGCCATATATAATGAGAGAAGATTAAGCTGACCCATTGTGGCAAAAGATTATTGTCCCTATGTCACCTCCTTCAGTGCCTGGGGGTATTTGCAGCCAGATTCTTGAGCATAGGGATTTTTATCTCTAAACTCCTGCCCAGTAATCCTGTCCTTTCTCTTTTCAGAAAGGGGTCTCAGTTGAGCTACTGCTGTAATTCTGCACAAAATCCTAACCTTCTAGTCTCCAGAAGAAAAGCTGAAAATTGAGAGAAAAAAATAGAATGAGAAGAACTGGACCTCTTTCTATCTCATCCCTGAAATATTCTGGTCTATTCCCAGAAGTGTATCCTACTAGTGCCAGACATGGTTCTGAGTGTTCAGTAACTGTTATTTTTGGTGCTCAGAAATTCTTGGGATTATAAATCCATGATGTGTCTGAGATATGTGGGCAAGGGTGGATTGCTTTACACATTCAGACCCACCCCAGCCTCCAGAGGAACCTCTAAATCAAGCAATGCCATTCATCATTATAAATAAGTTAGTACCAATTAATATATAAGGCTACCTCTCTCTCTCTCTATCTCCAGAATGTGGATAACCAAGTTCACCACTTGAAGCCTTGTTTACCAGAAGATTTTCTCTGACCACTATCTTTCAGCACTACACCTCAGTAGGATTTAGTGCAGCAGCAATTCACTTTGGGCTTGTGTCAACATACCCAGCCAGCCCACACATGAAGTAATCTTACATGGCTCCTTCCCTCCTCCATAAACTGGTTATAAAGAACTTCTCTGCTCCCATGAATGTCAGTTGGGAAATGGAAATGGGACACCAGTGGTGGGCATCATAGGGCTTTGTAACACCTGCATATGTGGCTTCCTTCCGCCCTCTGCCCTTGCTCAGGCCAGTTTCCAGATTTATCTATCTCTTTCATTTTATGATGAGTTGCTGTTGGGCCCACTCAAACTTTTGACTTGGTGCGTCTGAGAGAAACCATCTAATAGTTATTAGTCTGGCTTCATGGTCACTTGTGTCCCATAAAGAGGGACCAATAGTGTACCAATAAGTTATTTTTCAAATGGTAAAAAAGATCCTGGTGTATCTTTTCTCCTGCACTCCAGAGTTCTATGTTGTCATTCTGCTGCTGGACCTTGTCATAATGCCAAAAAGCATTTTTTCCAGCATAAATACCTTGAATACCACCAAGTCTGTCAGGTTGCATCAGCTAAGGAGAAGGGCTGCTTGCACCATAGCCAAGGTCTACATCAAAAGCTTTTCCTGGCCTGAACCCCAAAGCTGGAAGCGTCTGTGTCACTCAAAAATGGTCAGAGCAGCTTTTTAGTTTGATCAAGCTTCTGCACTGCTAAGAACACTGTAAGAGTAGCAGGCAGACAGCCCTCAGAATGGGAGAAAATATTTCCAGGTTATGCCTCAGACAAAGGTTTAATAACCAGAATACGCAGAGAACTTAAGCGTATTGGCATCAATAGTTACTTTTAATACTTTTGTTTTTTTAATTTTTATGCTAGAAATAAATGTTTATATAACACCATTATATTACAGTAGTCTGTATTTGTCTATAGAAGTACCTTTACCAGTGAGTTTTATACTTTAATACACTTTCATATTGATGTTTTGTGTTCTTTCATTTCAACTAGAAGAACTCTCTTTCCCATATGGTATAAGAAAGGACTAGTGGCATTGGTCTCTGTTAGCATGTTTTTATCATTCCTTTATCAGCATGTCTTATCATTTTTAAAGGACAGTTTTACTGAATATAGGATTCTTGGTTGGCAGTTTTTCTTTTAGCACTTGGACTACATTATCCTACTTCTTTCAGGCATGTAAGGTGTCTCTTGAGAAATTCAGTGATAATCTTATGAGGGCTCCCTTTTATGTGATGAGTTGCTTTTCTCCTTTTTATGAGAGAGGAGTTGCTTTTAAAATTTGTTATGACTTTTGACAATTTGATTATAGTGTGTCTTGATATAGATTTCTTTGGTTTCATCTTACTTGGGGTTTTAGGGGCTTCACGAATTTGATTGTCCTTTATCTTGCCTAGGTTTTTGAAGTTGTCAGCCATTATTTATTTAAATAAGCTTTCTGCTCCTTTCTATTTTCTCCCTAAGATACACATAATGTGTACATTGGTTGCCTTGATAGTGTCTTTTTACCCTTTTTAAACATTTTCATTCTTTCTTTATTTATTTTTGTTTGTTCTTTTACTGGATAATTTCAGATGCCTAGCTTCTAGTTCAGTGATTCTTCTGTTTAATCAGGTATGCTGTTGTAGCTCTTTAGTGAACTTTTTAGTTCAGTTGTTTTCTTCAGCTCCAGAATTTCTGTTTGGTATCTATCTCTGTTGATATTCTCATTTTGTTCGTGTATCATTTTCTTGATTTCATTTAATTGTGTTTCTTATAAGGTGATTTTTAAAAATCTTTGCTTGGCAATTCATAGATCTTCAACTCTTTAGAGTTGGTTATTGAAGATTTATTTTGATTCTTTGAGTGTGCCACATTTCCCTGGTTCTTTTTGCTCCTTATAATTTTGCATTTGTATCTGCACATTCAAAGAAACAGTCTCCTCTCCCTGTCTCTGGTTTTGACAGAGAAATACCTTCTTCAGTCAGACCTGCCCGATAATCTGGGAGGCTCTCAGACCTTTTCTATGGATGTATGTGTGTATTTTTAAGTAGAAGGATATACCAGTTTCTTTTTTTTCAGGAGCTGGTAATATCTTGATGCCTCTGGTATTGTAATTGTTTTACTATAGGCTGAAATGTAGGAGACATGCTTTACTAGTCCCCTTCTCCTGTGGAGAAGCCTCAAGTTCTGCTCTTCTCTCAATCTTGCAGAGCTATGCTACCTGCTATAACCCATTGACCCCTTTTTCTTTCTTTTTAACTGCTCCCAGGCATCCAGACTATACTGATCCCATCAGCTCTTCTGGTGAGGTAAGGCAGAAACTGGCCACTTGGACAGTGCACCCAAAAGCTGAGATGTTGAAGACATACTCCACTCATCTCCCTCCCTCCTAGGTGTGAAAGCCTTAGGTTCTGCACCTTCTCTCAATCTCATAGCTCTGTGCTGGGTGCAGGAAGCTGCTTACCCCATCTCCTTTGTTCCTAACCACCTATAGGCATCTGATCTATGCTGGTTCCATTAGTACTCCATGTGAGGCAGGACAGAAACCAGCCCCGTGGTTCAGTATTGAAAGGCCAGGATGTGGGATTCATAATCTCCTCTCTTTCTCCAAAGGAGAAGTCACAGGCTAAGGCAATCTCTCTTAGTGATGAGCGAAGGGGCTGACATGGGTAAAGTGAAATTGTTGTGCTCATCTGGAATGCTATAATCTCTTAACTGGGTTCTAGACATCTCATAAAGGTATTTTGGTCTGTTTATCCTTGTTAAGTCTGGGTTTTGTCCCATCCCACCATCTTGCTGACATCACTCCCCTCCCATGGTTCAGCTTTGATCCTAACAATTCATTTGGTCCCAAACTACTGTTTTCTATTCTTTTTATTTTAACCACACTCATACATTTCTCCTGTTAATTACGGTAATTCTTTAGCTATACCCGGTTTTCTGATACCTCTGCTGTCCACCCAGAACGTGTTTCTTTACTTTCTGGATCAGTTAGCTTTCCTAAAAACCATAAACATGTATAAAATGTTATTTGTTTGAAGAGTGATTAAAAGCACAGACTCTCATACTTAGGTTTGCATTTCAGTCCTGCCATTCATCAGCTGCTTGACTTTTGACAAATTACTTATTTGTGTCTCGAGTTATTTCTAATTGCATTGGTATTATTATAAAGATTAAATGAGTTAACCTTTGTCAAGTTCTTAAGACAATGCCTGACATGCAGTAATTGTTAGATTAAAAAATAGAATGTAGGTCACAGAGGTGTTGAAGGAACAAACTAGGGCAGTGCTGAGGGTCTTAGTACAAGATTCACAGGCTGTGTCTTTGCCACCAAATGACTTGACTTTTACTTCTTTATGTCCTGCAGTTTTCCCTCCAGATTTAGATTTCCAAAAAAGAAAATATGATTGAGTTCAGGTCAAATGCTCATCCCTTAGGGGCGCTTAATTCATCAAGTGGTGCTGGCTACCATCCTCACTACCAAAGGGGCAGACTAAGCTCTTACTATGTGCCTATGCCTGCCCTAACTTTCTCCATCGGATCCCCTGGTTTGTCTTGTCTTACACAGATCTCTGGTAGAGACTTGACCACATATTTGTACTTACTTGTCAGTAAGTCCTTTTCTGGCCCTCAGTTGTCAAGCTGTCTAGAGTCAGACCCAGGTTCCTGTTATTCTGTTAGCACAGGACCTGGCAATGAATAGGCATTTAATAAAGGGTGAAAAATATCCCCCCAATTCAACCTTCTTTTCCTCCCCTTCTTGGGTTGGTCATGAACCTGCCTGCCATTGACCTCTTGTACTTTCTAGACAACTAGTGTTAAGCTAAGTGATAATTGAAACTCCAGAAATAGCCGCATGGATTCTTGGGATTAAGAGAACAAGCACTGCCTGTTTAGGGGGTTTTCAGCTGGCTCTAGTCAGCCCCAGAGATACCTTGGTCTAATAAAGTGGTTATTTAGAAATGGGGAGGGGTAACAAAGACTGGGAAACTTAATAAAACAGCAGTAGTAGAATCTGTACAATAAGGGAGTCATGGATATTGTCCTTTATCTATTTTGCTTTCATCTAAGCCAATGATTCTCAATTAGGGGTGATTTAGTTGTCACAACTGGAGAAAGGGTATGTACGACTGGCCTCTGGTAGAGGCCAGGAATGCTGCTAACGTCATAACAAAGAATTACCCAGTCCCAAAGGCCAGTAGTGCTGAGACTGGGAAACCCTGATCAAATGCTTAGGCTCCTACTGCAACATGTCTTCAGAGGAAAAATGGGGGCAACATGGCTGATAAATCAAGATGAATCAGTCACAATATCTTGAAAGCCCATAAGTGTGCAGTTGCCCTAATTTGGTGATTAAGGACTATAGAAAGAGAAATTTGTGTTTCCCAGCCTTCCTAGACCACAGCCTTGTATGTCCATAGGAAGGCAGTAAATGATGAGCCTCAGAGGAGTTCTTTCTAAAGGAAGGAGGAAGGAAGGTGGTGTCTTAGGCTAGAGGGGCAAAGGTTTTAGAAGCAGGGTGACTCAGCATTTGGGAAGAGAGTTGACTAGAGGAAATGGGTTAGGTAGGAGAGTGGAGGGAAATTTGATGGAGCACATTGTTTATCCATAAGCCATACATTAATCATTATTTTATTTAAGTGATGGACTATGGAGGAGAAGTTGTGTTAAATCCAGAATATCTTCCTGGGTTTGAAACCCAGGGAAGGAAACTTCACATTTAAACTCTGTCGTTTTGGTCCTTTGGTTTCTTTGCTTCTTAATCTATATTTACCACCTTATGTATAGATAGTCCCAGGTTTACATCTCTGGTTCTTAGTGTACCTGAACTCCAGACCTAAGTCTCTGCAGGCTGTATGTCATCATTATACATCCCAGAAGTGTCTCAAGTTCAATAATTCTGGAATTAAGCTTATTATTCCTAACTTTCTAGGAGCTAACAAGCTCCTCTCCTGTCTTCCTTCTCTAAATTGATTTCTTCATTTAGTCAGCAAACATTTACCAAGCACCTGGGTACTTAGGACATAGATGAATAAGATAAGACACATTCTTGCCAGAAGATTCTGTGTAATGGGTAAGGTAGACATAAACTGGTGATTAAACATATTATGAAAACTAGAGTGATGGAGTTTTATCTGAGGTGCTTGGAAATAGAGGTGGGATGTGCTGGGATGCAGCCTGATGAAGAGGAGAGTCAGGCAGTGCTGCCCAGGGGCGATGGCATCTGATACAATCTTAAAAGATGGATAGATGGGAGTTCACCATGGGAGGATAAGCATGGAAGAACATTCTGAGTGGAAGGCGTCCCGCACACAAGGCTGGCAGAAAGCGAGGGCACACACGTGCAGGGAACAGCAGCAGTGTGGGCTGCCGAAGCTAAGTTCCCAGTGTGAGGAGGGCGAGAGAAGATCAGAGAGGGGCTCACTGCCCAGGCTTCTGCCGTCAGTGATCAGTTCCATCAGTGTCGCCTCGCTGTTGTCCCTGGGATCTGTTATCTTCCTCCCACCCCACTGTAATGCCACAGCCCCTCTCTCCCTGACCCCGCCTTGGACCTGCCTATGGACCTCCCAGTTAATCTCAGATATTGGCCTATATTTATGGTATCCTTGTTTCTAAGACTTTCTTCTGGACATAATTGTCCCTGAGGTATGAATCAGTGCTCTGTGCCTTCATCTTGCTGGTTATTCACCATCAGGTAACGCAAGCACTTTCATGCCTCCATTCAAGATCTTTGCTTTCCCATCTTTTTCACCTGTTCACTTTCTCATTCTCCAAAAAGCTACTGTCTGCTTTCCTTCCTCTGCAGGAACACAGTATGTGTTTTGTGTTACTTTTTTTCTTACACAGTGATGTATAGCCTCTGCCCTGAGAGTCAGATTGATGTGGATTCAAAGGTTATCTGTGTCATTTCTTAGCAGTGTCACTGTGGGCAGGTGACCTCACCTAATTTTGATTTTTTTCTCTCTTCATTTGTGCTTAACTACTTTGTCATACTGTGTGACATTAACTCTGGGTAGTATGATTACGTTCACAATTCTTTAAAATTTGAGACAAGGTCTCAGTCTGTTGCCCGGGGTGGAGTGGCAGTGTCATCATCATAGCTCACTGCATCCTCAAGACTGCTGAGCTAGACCCATCTTCCTCGCAGTTCTTTTAACCCAGAGTACTGATAGCTGGAGAATTTTAATTGATTATAAAACTGCTGTGGTAGTTCAGGCTTTATAGAAAATCAGTGTAATGATGAAAAAGCTCTGAAGCCTGACAATTTGGGTTCTAGTACTGTCTCTGCTACTTCCTTGGCTGTGTGGTCTCAGGTAAGTTACTCAACTTCTCTGAGCCTGTTTATTCCTCTTTATTATGAAGGTAATAATAATAATTATTATTCTCATAGAATTTTAATGGGAATTAAATGAGTTCAAGTTTATAAAACATTTGTCTTATGCAAGATATATAGCAAAAGTCAGCATTAATTGAATGTGTATACTTGTTATGATAGCCACCTGTCCAGAATGATGTGTGGATACTTATTTGCAAGCCAGATTTTCTTATTCTTTTTCTCTGGAATCCTTAAAGATACTGGTTCTAGGGAACCTAACTAGCCCTACCAAAACTTTGTCTTCTGTTTTTGGAAACTGACTTTTCTTTCTTTCCCAGACAGTTCCTAGATGTGATGGCTAGTGCTCTGACTGGTTGTCTTTACCACATCTCTTCTGAAAACCTATTGAATGCTGTGTATTCATTTTGCTTAATGAATTATTTGCCTCTTGCCCCTGTTAACCAACTGTTCCAAAAGGATGTCATCAGTGAACTGCTGAGAACAGGTAGGATATCAGTCACAATGGTGATGGGAATTAGGTACAGTCACTGCCTTGTGATTCTGCATGGAGTCTGAGTTGGGGCAGTGTCAATTAAAATTTGCAGAGCAGATGTTACTTAGGAAAGAAGTAATGATGGTGAAGTCAAAGGTCAGTACTTTAATGGCAGATCCTACACATCACATGAAAGAAAAGAATAAGAAATGCCTGATCATTATTTTTATTTATTCTGTATCCACCTGCACAAATGTTAAATGTTCAAGTTGTTCTTTATGCCTTGATCAGAGTGTTTGCATTTCCTAATCCTTGCACATTGCATTGGAAATCAGCTTTTGCAGGTATAAACTCTTGGTCATTTTGACTGTATTGAGAGTATGCTTATATAGAGCAAGAACACAAATAACCACCAAATTAGTGAGTTATTTACTCTTGAAACCAAATTAACTGTTGACTTTTATTCTTTAATGTTAAACAAGCAAAAGCAATATCCAGACAGGTGTACGAAATTTGTACAGACTACTAAAAATAGTGAGTTCACATTTGTTAAAAAACAGTGTTATAGACTGGGCACAGTGGCTCATGCCTGTAATCCTAACACTTTGGGAGACTGAGGCTTGAGTTTCCTTTGAGCTCAAGAGTTCTTTAACTAGCCTGAGCACAAATAGGACCCTAGCTCTGCAAAAAGTTAGAAAAATTAGCTGAGCAGGGTGGTGCAGGCTTATAGTCCCAGCCTCTCGGAAGGCTGAGGCAGGAGGATCACTGGAGCCTAGAAGTTTGAGGTTGTAGTGAGCTATTATCACACCACTGCACTCTAGTCTGGGCAACAGAGCAAAGCTCCGTCACAAACACATAAATAAATAAACAAACAAAAAAGCCAGTATTATAAAATTCCTGAGTTGAGTCGTGAAGAATCAGTACCATGTGCTGATTTTTTAGGCAGGATGATATTGGAGAAAAGAGCCTTGCACCTAGAAAACCTGGATTCTAGTCCCAGTTTTACCTTTAATTAATCACAAGACTTTTCAGCATTCCTGGGTGTTTACTTACCTCTAAATCAAGTAATTTAGACTAAATGAACTTTAGAGATACTTTAAAACATAAAACATTATCAGGTACAGGGCTTTGATCTGAACACTGTGGAAACGAGAGAGACACAGATTCTTCAGGTAAGAAAAAGATAATTAGAAATATGGGATGTTGATAATAGTTTTTAAAATGTGGCATTAATTTTTTCCAAATGATTTATTTTATTCCTTTTTTGTTTTGCTTTTTAGATGACACGGAGAGGAATGTTCACAAACTTCATGTTTTGAATACTTGTATAAAACTTGATGATACACCTTATCAGAAGGCCATAGACCTAGCACAGCTACAGGTGCCATCCGCACCACCAGATCCAAACACAAAGGTTGCAGAGGTGCTGAGTCGCCTTCTGGGCGGTGAAGGATACTTCTCAAAAAATGTGCAGCTGCCACATAATTACTATATTGGTATGGGACTTTCATTTTATTTTCCTCTTTTTCTGACAGAAGATTCTGAGTTTATGGCAGCAGGTTGATGCAGTATAGCATTGCCTCTTGTGGATTCTTTTTTTTGTTTTTTATTTTATTTTATTATTAAATCATAGCTGGGCACATTAGTGCAATCAAGGGGTACAATGTGCAGGCTTCATATACAATCTGAAATATTTTCATCAAACTGTTTAACATAGCTTTCATGGCATTTTCTTTGTTATTGTATGGAGACATTTGTATTCTGCATTTAGTAAGTTTTGCCTATATCCTTCTAAGATGCACCATAGGTTTGTGGATTCTGGCTGTCAACTTACTAGTGTTCTGACTTCAGGCATTTACTAACCTCACTTTCTTTGTCTGTAAAATGACAATACTAATAGTACCCACCTTATAAGGGCCATATAACCATAAATGAAATTATATAGGTAAAAGCCTTAGACTAACTAGTGTCTGGCACACATGCATTTAACCTACTGACATTACCATTATTGCTAGTAGTATTAGACATTTTGGCATAGAAGATCACTTTGAGCATTATTTGAAAAATTAGTATCACTCTTTTTCTTCCAGATTTTGAAATCAGAATGGATATCAACAGGAGTCAAGTGCTTCCCTTTTCTGACATGGATGCGACTTCTACAGATATTCAAAGGTTGCTTACATATACTCATTTACTGGGCTTTTTGAATTTAAATCTTAATTCTAAAACATTTCATATTAAATAGCAGTAATAATAATAAGACCTTATTTTTGCCTGGAGTTTGCTAAGAACAAAGAGACCTCTCATCCATAAATCTGTTTCTCCTTGGGTGTAAATGTGGGTATTATAGTTGAATACAATCATATTCAGTTCAATTATGAAGTTGGACCATTTAATGAAACAGATACTTTAAAAAAATTAGGTTTTGAAGCTAAACAGTTCAATACTACTACACTGTTAACATAATCGAAACTATCAGTGCAGTGTAAACTTTTGACAGTATTATGTTTATAAATTAGTAATTGTAAATGCTTGAGACTTCTATAGAAATCAAATACCCAATAAATATTTTGTTCTACCACCAAGACTCTTCCAGAGGTAAAGAAACTTTGGCTTTTGAATCAAGCTGTGTCTGTATGGATCAAGCACACTGAAGCTAATCCAGAGTTGTTTTCTTTGGTTCGTAAGGTGTCTCTGGAAGAAATATGGTGCCCTACCATAAGAGACTGTCCTGCCCACTACGTAAGATGATGAAATCACCACGCACACCGCTGTGCTCAGGCAGCCTTTGTGGAAAGGCTCTGCTAGGCTCTGGTGCACACACAGAGCTGGGTCACACATGGCCCTAATCCCAGGGAGCTTGCGGCCCCTGTTACTCTATTGAGCATGTCCACTATTTGACAGAGAGGAACAGATTCAAACTGCAGGGATTCAAACTCTTATCTGCCCTTCCCTCCCTGTTCACCTATAGTTCTATGCCTTTTACCCCTTTCTGAATAGATTGAGCTTAATCCTTGGCTGTCTTTTTCAACTGCCTTCTTTCCTATCCGTGTTACCCATCTTCCCTCAAAAAAGGCTTTCTCTCTAACCCCATTCAATCATCATTTTTCTTTTGTAGGCATTCCTTGTCCTGGCGTAATAAAGTAACATAGTCATTCTCAGCATAAAGGGCATTCCTTTAAAAATATAAAAATTCTACTGTTTTATAACAGCCAGAGTATAGAAGAGGACAAATTACAAATGTCTTTTCTCAGCAAAATTATTTCCAAAGTGCTAGAAACAATGAAGAAACAAATTACACCTTCTACATTTTTGTGACCTTTATACATTTTATCTTTTTAATAGTCTTGAAAAATTAATATCACTTAGGGTGATCACTTTTTCTTAGGGTTTTCTTCTTTAATTTGATCTGCCAGTTCTGGTTTCTAAATGCTCCTGTCTCTGGGAGACAGTAAGTCTAAGAAGAGCACTCACCGTTTGGTATTGTCTACACAAACACTTCAATAATAGTGTTTATGTCAGAAATCAACACTGCATGGGAAACCCTGGACATGGGTGCTTTCATACCTGGACATTTTCGTCATCAAAAATGTAGCCATCCCTTCAACATGAGAGAGAACTTTGTGTTAAGAATTTGTATGTACTTTTTGTTTATAAAGCAGCATTACATACGGGACCCTCTGCAGCGGCCAAGTTACAGAAGTGAAGGGCACAGACAGCTGTGAGTGGTGAGGACCGTGGCCAGTGGAGAGCTCAGCTTCGCAGTCTCCGAGGAGCAGGAAAGCAGCCAGACTGTAATGGTCATGTCAGTAATGGGTCTTGTTTTGGTTGTTTTTGTTTTCAGAGTAGCCATGTTATGTGTGCCTAGAGCTGCTTACTGTTTGGGTTCGAGCCACCCCAGAGGATTTCTTGCTATGAAAATGCGGCATTTGAATGTAATGGGTTTTCATGTGATCTTGGTAAGAAAAAAAATGCAAATGAAATATTCTTCAATTACTGATGTGCATTCTAATAGCGTCCAAGAATCTGAAATTAGTTACTAAGACTCTAGAGCAGTGGTTCTCAACCTTCCTAATGCCACGGCCCTTTAATACAGTTCCTGTGGGTCACGACCCACAGCTTGAGAACCACTGCTCTCGAGGAATCGCCAGCATCATTGGAATGTTTTAGTTATTGTTTTCTTTGAGAAAAAGCTTTTTAAGTACATGATTTGGCTTCTCCTCAGCCAATTACTGTCATTTACCAGAGGTTTTATAAATGTTATTTTGGTCAGCTTTAATCTTTTTTTTACTAAGAGGAAGAATGTAAATAGTATTTTTTCAAATTTAATTTAAGACACACAAAACCATACTTAGTTTTCAGATTGTCTTGAACAAGAGAAGAAGAGATGTTAAAGCTTTGTTTTCATGGCCAGCGTGAGGCTGTTAGAGGGTGTTTGTCACCAGAAAGAGCTGGATGGTTGAGGGAGGAGGGGTCTTGCCTCTGATGCTGCACTTTGATTCACAGCTTTTCTTGAACAGCTTCTTCAGATGTCTCTATGTAGCAAGAACCTTAAAAATAAATGTCTTTGTATGTTAATGCTGGTCCTGCATACCATGTGAAATGTAAGCACTCCCGTCTTCCGTTATAGTACTTTAATATCCGGAAATGGAGTACACATGGGTTATTGAGAATCAAATGGCCCCTTTTCTCTTTATGGGCTGCTACTTAAGTTTTTGTTTTTCATACTAGTGATTATATGTATTCTAAGGAAGATTTCCTCAAGAAATTAGTTTTTGCACCATTTAGAGGACTTTAAACATTTTTATATTTTTCACTGTTAGAGCTTTCGTCAACGTTCAGTCTTATTAAGCCTTTAAAATATGAGTAATTAGAAGGTAATGTTTACTTTCAAAAGTAGTTGATTTGATGCTACTCTACCATGTTTGGATCTCTAAACTAGCTTTTATGTATCATCGTCCCACAGACTGATTATTTTCCTTTCTTTTGTAAGGTTAATAACTGGGAGATGGACAAACTAGAGATGGAGGATGCAGTCACATTTTTGAAGACCAGAATCTATTTAGTCGAAGCTCTTCCTACTGCTGATACAAATTTGCAAAGTGCATGTTAAAGTAAAAATCAGCCTTTTCACGTTAGGATACATGCATTTATGAAAATTAATAAAGATTATAATTCAATTGTCAGTGGAATTAGCCTGGCTGCTCACTACGACCAAAAATGTTTCTTATTTTCATTGTTAAAATTAATTTTAAGAATGGAAGAAATGTTGTTATTGGTATTTTAGAATGTACTGAGGAAATTCCAGAAGGGACATTTTTCCTGCCATACTAATCCCCTCTAGTGCCCAAATATTTGAGAAATTCATGAGCTGTAGGTTTCACCTTTTCTCATTGTCTCCAATGCATTAGAAACTGGTTTGTTAGTTGCAGTAGGTCACTGGCAAGTTGACGTGTCACTTCCTGTGTTTGCAGTATGAGTATTTATACTTCTGCCATAGCTGCTCTGAGACTTGGGGTTGTACCTTTAAGTCATTTTCAAACATTGGCCAGGGACTAGTTGTCAAGTGTGTAAGAATTGGTGAAGCAGCATGTTAAAATTGGGTGAGGATGACATTGGCATTTGTAACAAGCACTGCCCGTAGAGCTGTTTCATGGGCTATAAGAGAAACACAGATGATAATACACAGATGGCAGAGAATTCAAATTTGTTACAACTGATAGGCTGTGAGTTGCCAACGTGGTGAGCATTTTGTTAAGGTCATTCCTTTGTTTTACATGGCTTCCCTTTTATTCCTCCTGCCATTTCATTAAGTCTTTTACATAAAATATATAACTGAACTGTGTTCTAAATCAGACCTGAGGGCTATTTTTCAATTATGTTTGTTTTTAAATTTCAAACATCGTGTTCAATATACCTGTCTACCTAGTATTTGACTCTCTGGGGAGATGAAGTGATGAAGAGCATGATCTCTTGTAGAACTTTCTTGCCAGTTGGTGCTGTTCTACCCCCAGGTACACAGATGTGCAATTAATGGGTGTGTTTCTACATGCCTGGCACTGCTAAGCATTCATATGTGTTCTCTCTTCATTATTTTAACCACTCTTTGAGCTGTAGTTGCCTTAATGGTTCTCTTTGGGGTTTCCTTTCTTCATCTCTAAAGTGAGGATAAGGTATTGGGCAAAGGCTGCACAGAGGAGGGCAGGGCTAGAGTTTGAATGGGTTGGTCTGGGCTTATGAGACAGGTAATTGGGGATCCCCAGACTGGCCAGACAAAAACTGAAGAAATATGAGAAGAGTTACCAGGTTTTATCGACTTTTCCAGCCTGCATTTAGAAAAGGATAGAGCTGAAGGAAATTTGGTGGTCTTGTATTACACCTCTCTCACTTAACGGATGAGGAAGATAAGGCAAAAGAATTTTATTTTCTGAAGTCTCAACCCTGCCTTCGTTTTCCACATCACTTCATCATTTCATCACCTGCTGCTTTTCAGCTTATGTCCCAGCAGATCTCACTTCTGGTTCCAGATTGAACATCATCTAGCTTTGTGTACTTGACCAAGTGATTCAACTTTTATAAGCTTTAGAACATGATAAAAAATATTCTGCAGTTAAACTAAGATTTGTTCTTTAAGTATTAAATATGGTGGTAATTATGATTTATATTCAAAGGACTGGACAAATTTATGAATACTTATAACCATCTTTTGGGGTAGTAATTTTCTTGAGTTTGTACCAGTTGACATGGCAGCTAAACACTAGCTTTGCTGGTGTTAGCATTCTTCATTGCTTTGTGGCAACGAAGGAAAAAGGGCAAAGAGCTGATGAATGTGGAAAAATTTTAGTCTACTAGTAAAGATTTGCACATTTAAACAAATGAGATATTTTTACCATTCAAATTAGCAGTTTTTTTTTCCTTAGGAATTACACTGCTGACAAAGGTGTAATGAAGCAACCACTTGCATATACTGCTGGTGGAATGTAAATGAATACCTTTCTGGGATGTGCTTTGTGGTTTTTTCTTCCTATCATTTAAAAAATAGTTGTGTTAAAGTATAATCAACATATAATAGATTGCATACCTTTTAAGGACACAATTTGGTAAGTTTTGACATATACCTATGACCTTACCACTGACAAGATAATAAACATTTACCACCTTTAAAGGGTTCCACTATTGGCCTTTCTTGCCCTCTGTCCCCTGGAAACGACTGTCACACACTGGAAATAACTGCTTCCATTGCACTAGCTGCAGAGCATCTGGGGTATCTATTGGTGGAAAACAATATTTCTTTATATGGCGTAATAAATCAGTAAAACCCAAAGTGTTAGGGAAAATATTAAATGTTCATTTTAGCTGGGCAATGAAGAAAAAAGGGCAAAGAGCTAGTTCTAGTCAGGAGGTTGAAGCTGGAGGATCCCCTAAGCTTGAGAGCAGCCTGAGCAACATAGTAAGACCATGTTTCAAAAACAAAAGGTTAATTTTGTGCAAAATTGCCAAATTACAGTCTTTTCCCAGAGAAGCTTGAGCTTGCTTTCTAGACATAGCTATTAAATATCAAGTTGTAAGCTTGAAATGGCAATTCTTGATCAAGACATTTTATGAGTTCTTAAAATTCTTGGTAGGTAGTTACCATTGACAAGAAAATGTGTTTATACAAGTAGCTCATGAAACAATTTAAAACTTAAAAGTATTCAAAAATTAGAAGTTATATGAATAACCTAACTGCACTTCTTTTTTTTGTCATTGGCGAAATGTGATATTGGCACTTTTTGGTGATAATACAATTGGATCTCAAATGCAATTAAAGTTTTTCATATGAAGTGTTTCCAAATAATGATGGAAGTTCCAATTTATAGATTATATATACATAGTATTGTTAAGAATTGTCACCCTGCAAACAGCTTGGACATCTCTAAGCAAAGAGAAGTCTCCATAAGAAGGCGGTTTGGAGCATGTACCTGGAGCTATATCTATGAGGAGCCAGCATTCCTCAAACCCCAACCAACTGCACTTTCCCATGAAATTACTCAGCAGCTAGAGGGTCCCTTGTCCATGGCGGTCAGTGGCTCACTCAGCTGCAGTCTGCTGGTGACTGGACATGGTCTTTGCTTCACACAACACCCCACAGCAGAGCACTGAGTGTCAGAGAGCTGCTCTCTGTTTACTCCCTGGGACTGCGAGGAGGACTGCCAGCCCCATTTGGGCTGCTTTCTAGACGAGGAGCTTACTGCTCAAGGTGGCTGTGGCTCCTCCGCAGGAGATAGATATGTCTTGACTGACTGATTCCCTGTTTGTGGTGCACATGGCTGTGCTAGGCTCAGGGTTGGGCCCAGAAAAAGCTGAAGAAGCCTGCCTTCCTCCATGCCGATGTGCCTTGAAATAGGGAAGGCCAAGTGAGAGAGACACCATATTTCTGCTACTATGTGTTTCTGCCAATACTGCCGTGGAACATTGGGGTTTTCTGGAATAGCAGTAACAGAGGTGCCAGGTGTGGTGTGGCAGGATATGGAGCGTCTATTTTGCTGGTGGGGACTGTGGCTAAGGTAAGGTAATGTGGCTCTAAAGTCAGCGATTGGGCAGCACCTTCTTGACTTCTCAGCCTCCAGGCCCTTAAGGACAGCCAGTTCTGAGATGGTGTTCTCGGAGTCACCCTGGAAGCCGGAGTAAAGGCTGTTTGTTCAGCCCTTCTTATTGTCTTATCAGCAGAAGGAGGCTTACGCAAATGGCTAGAAGTTAATGTCCATCAACATGTGTCTAAACTAGACAGAGTGTTTTCTGTGATTAGCAACTGAATCGTGATTGATAAAGATACTAGGATATATACATATATACAAAGTTGGACAATTAAGTTTGCAAACTCATCCTAGAATAGTGCCACATACCTCTTTGCTGAATATCACTACAGTCACCTCCAAAGTATTCCCCTTGGGAAGCTATACACTCACCAGCATCTAGTTCATCTTTCAAAGCACTTTTTCTAGGATTAATTTGCAAACTTAATTGTCAGTTTTCATACAATGACAGCTCTGCTGGCCATTCAGGAAAAGGAGTTCCAAAATTGCTTTGAAGAGTGTCCTAGGTGCTAGGGGGCTTAGGTGCTGGCATTGGGTCAGAGCTTCCCAAGGGGAGGCTTAAAGGCGACCATAGTGACATTCAGCAATGAAGTAGGGAGCAATTTTTCTAGGAAGAGTTTGCAAACTTAATTGTTTGACTTCGTGTGTGTGTGTGTGTGTGTGTTATAGTAAAGAAATAAGACACCTTTCTTTAAAATTTTCTGAATTTTGCTTTAAAGAATTTCACTCAGAAGTAGAGACTCACTAGAAACTTGCGTCTCAGGCAATCTCTTTACACAGAATCCTGAGAGGGAAAGGAAGTTGGCATCAAACTCTTGCCCGATTGTCTCTGGAAATCCATTTCTTATTTTTGCTAGAAAATGCAGAACAGAGAAAACCTAGGAAATTTATTAAATATGTATATAACACTTTCATCTTCTCAAAACTTCTAAGTTAAATTAGACAAAGTGCCAATGCTATGGTATTTGGAAACCTTTGAAGTACTTGGATGTTGCTGGTACTCCTCAGAAAATGCTGCTTCTATCTTATTAAATGCTAGTTCTGAGGAAAGCCTACTCTTGAAGAAAATCAACCAAAGATAAATGAAACCGAGGGCCATAGCCCCGTTCACCAGCCTGAGGTTTGAAGGAAGTTGCAGTTGGTCCATCTGCTGTGGGCGGTAGGAACAGACAGGCCAGGAACCGTGTGAGGTCCAGGTTTGATGTATCTGCTCTTCACGCAGCTGCCCCAGGGCAGACCTCTGCACAGGCCACTGCCTTCGGAGACCGCAGTGCCGCTCGCTCGGTGTTTCCCTGAGGGAGCGCCAGGCGCCCCCGCCAGGCCATCCGTGGTAGTGCAGGCCAAACAGGTGTTTGAGTTGCAACCTATTTTAAATGGTATCATTTCTTGGGTGATTTTGAGCAAATAAGTAGCTTGAAGGAAAAACAGACAACCAAAGCAATGATGGTCACACTTTTGGGAATGTAGATGTAAAATTGTGAATGTACCTGCTCATTAAAATAGAAGACATCCTGTATCCCCTAAGCCATACTATCGCTCTTATATGGTGCTCTCTGCCCTAGCAGCAGCCACCAAGAAAGATACTTCTGAAACTCACCTTTAACTGTGATTTTGATACCAATATGATTTTTTTAATCGAAAAAATTTAGATTATGGCACAATACACAATTTAAAACTTAACCATCGTAATCATTTTTAAGCATATAGTTCAGTGACATTAAGTACGTTCCCATCGTTGGGCAACAGTCACCACCATCCGTCTCTAGAATCTTTTCAGTTTGCAAAATGGAAGCTCTACGTCCATGAACAATAACTCTCCTCCCCCCCGCCCCTCACCACCCGGCAAACACCATTTACTTTCTGTTTCTATAAATCTGACTACTCTAAATGCCTCATGTAACTGGAACCAGACAGTATTTATCCTTTTCTGACTGGCTTAGCTCACTTAGCATAATGTCCTCCGGCTCCTCCATGTTGTAGCATGTGTCAGAAGTTCCTTCCTTTTTAAGGTGGAATAACATTATGTATTTATATACCACATTTTGTTTATCCATCATGTCTCTGCAGATGGACACTTATGTTGCTTGCTTCCATCTTTTGTATCAATGTGTGTATGTGTTTCTAGAAACTCATTATTCTTTGCGTGTCAAACTGTTTTAAGTGTTTGGTTTCTCATTTCTAGAATATTTTCTTTTCCTAAGGCTTATCTATCATCTCTTAAGGATCTTTAAGAAGATTTAGGGATTTTTTTTTTTTTTTGAGACAGAGCCTCAAGCTGTCACCCTGGGTAGAGTGCTGTGGCATCACAGCTCACAGCAACTTCCACCTCCTGGGCTTAATGGATTCCTCCTGGATTCTCCTGCCTCCATGTCCCAAGTAGCTGGGACTACAGTAGCCACCATACGCCTGGCTATTTTGTTGGTTGCAGCCATCATTGTTGTTTGGTGGGCCCAGGCTATTCAAACCCGCCAGCTCAGAAGTATGTGGCTGGTCCCTTAGCCGCTTGAGCCACAGGCACCAAGCCAGATTTAGGGATCTTTTAAAGATTATACATCTTTTTAATGACATATAATATATGTTGCAATAGTATATTTTATATATCCTCATATCCTTTCATTGTGGATTTCAATTTTGGAATTAACAAAAAGTCACGCAGGGCAAATTAGATGTGCTGAGAGGGTGACTAGGTAATGATCACTTATTACGTGTGTACTCTGTGCCAGCCCTGAAGTTAGCAGTTCACACCCATTATATTATTCAGTCCTTACCACAACCCTATTTGGTTGTTATTAATAAATATTAATATTTATTTTGTAGATTAAGAAAGTGATGCTCAGGGCCTATAAGAGAGTTTCCTAGAGGTGCACAACTAGAAAAAAGGCAGAAACAGATCTGCAATCCAAGTCCTTCCCACGTCAGAGCTCATGCTTACATCATCACACCAGTACGTCTCCAGCTTTCCTGGAGTTTGTGTTCATGGTGTACTTGACAAAACACAAATCGCTGGGCCCATTCCACATATACGGACTCAAAATCTACAAAGGAGGGACATGGAAGATTATGAGGTTGGACAATTAAGTTTGCAAACTCATCTTAGAAAAAAGGCAGCATCCCTCATTGCTGGACTATCACTATGGTCACCAGATGACCAAGGGGAGTACCTTGAAAGTGACCATAGGAACATTCAGCAATGAGATATGTAGCACATTTTCTAGGATGGGTTTGAGACTTAATTGTCCAACGTTAATCTAGTGCTCAATATTATGATATCCACCATATTTTTTTTAAACATGTAACATGCTTCTAAGGTCATAAATTATGTTGTGTAGCTCACAGATAGCTCCAAAGGTAGATCCTATAGCAGAGACTCAGAAATATTCTGGGCATTTGCTATTGGAACGACAGGATAGATTTCAAAGTAACTTCTTTGAGGGATAATTTTTATTTGCATGTTCCACTTTGGAATCATTTAAATGAACAATCTCACTGCTACATAGGCTCAATGCCAGGTAGATAAAAAGAGACAGCATTTTACAGTGAAAAGAGTAAGTCAGCCCTGGTTTAGGATCCTGGATGAATCTCTAAATGTCTCAGAGCCTTAATTCTTCGTCTGTAAAATGGGAATACTGACATCCAATTTGAACGACTATTGTATAAATTAGAAATAAAAATATATGCTTTGTCGTGTAGTAGATGCTTAGTAAATTGATAGCTGTGATAATAAAGCGAATTCCCCACAGGGAATTCTAAATGTGAAGCATGTCCCTTGGTAGTGGTCCTCATGTGTGTGCTAAGCTTGTGGACCAGGGTTTCCAGTGAAGGAAGTCTGGAACTGAATTTTGAAAACTGTGTGCAGAGAAGTTTCTGCACCTGTCTTATGAGGATGGGGACTGCAAATACAGGCAGTCCCTGGATTATGAACGACATAGTTTCTGTAGGTTTGTTCTTAAGTTGAATTTTTATATCAGTTGGAACAGGTACATTTACATATTACCTGTGATAGCCTCCAATCCTAAGTGTGAGCTGTATGTAAGTCAGACGTTTGCAAACTCGGGGACTGCCTGTATTTAAAAAGGAATTTTATAGAGGGAATTGCAAGAAATGAACGACAATGTCCCCTAGGTGGTGCTGGATCATCATGTGAAAGCACAATGGGACATTTGGTCTACTTAGAGGTGACTTCCCTCTGGTTTGAATTTCAAATCAGAGCAGGACAGCTCCCTGGGATGCCTGGGGAAAGTGACCCGGCAGAAAGAGTCTTTTCAGTAGGAGTGAGTGCACAATACTCTCTTGCCTGTGAGGCCCCATCGGGTCTTGGGTTTGCTTTAGATGGAAACAGGAAACAGGGTCAGGCCAACTTTCATTCATTCACTGGGATCTCTTAAAACTGTGACTGATTTTGACAGATCAAAAACCTCATCAGTGTAACACTGCTGAGGGGATAGTGTGACCTGGGATGTTAGCATTAGCCCCACCAGAGGCTCCGTATGGGGTCTCAGGGACTGGAGGACCCCTGAAATAGACATAAATGTATGCTAATGAGTTTTAACAAGAAAGCCCATTATTGTTTCGTGTGTAACACTGCGTTTCTCTGCTACAGTCATCCTTTCCAACCTCGATTGCTGGGCAACCTATTTTTTCTTTCGGCATCAGAAGCGATAGCATCTGGGAAGTGAATCTGATGAATTCTGTCTGGCAACCAACATCTTTCTGACTGCCAGATCCTGGGGGAGGAAACTGAGATGCTTGGGAGCTGATTCAGGGCCAGGTATACCTGTCCTTGAGGTCCTGGTGATGGGGGAAAGAGGCTGGCCAAATGTGGAACTTCTGAAACTCTCTTTCCTGATTTTATTTCCATCTTGGCAAATGTGACTTTGGTTTCCAAGGAAAGAGTTCACATGTATTAAAATGTCTCAGTTGCTGAAGTCGCTTTGTGTCCTCTACTAAAACCTTCTGCCATCAATTCTCATCTCCCAGCACATTTTCAACCATGGTATCTTTGGAAGGTAACCATAGCAACTAATCTTATTCCGAAATGACTGGACTTAGGCAGTCAAGAGGGAGGTAACACTATGGTATTTTTCAAGGGAAACCCACAGGACAATATTGATTCTAACTATTGTATTGGCTAAGTACTTTTGTCTATGCACTAAGCAGTGTTCTACTTTAAGACATGTGATTTTCATAACGACCCCTGAGATAGTCAGCATGATCCTGTTTTCCAGTCAAGAACAGTAGCACAGAGCTTATAATGAATAGCCTGTGGTTGTGTAGATAATTAGATCTGCTGGGCTCTGAATCCTTTCTCCTATATGGGCTTCCTTCTAAGGAAAACTGGAGAGAAGTCTTCTAACATACATTTTGTAGGTAGTGAAAGTGAGTCGTAGAAACATGGAAATTGTTCAAGGCTACAGCAGAGCTGCAGATTCTCTGTCTCTCTTCTGCCAACACCTTTTCATTGTATGTAGCAAGGAAGCATCCAAGGTTATCCTATCTTTTTCTCACAGCAGGACTTTGTGATTATTATATCTGCGTATGTATGAGAGTCCATTGGAACATGAAAAAGCTAAATGACATTTCCCAATGTCAATAACTATCATAGTCAAGAATAAGAAATCAAACTCATTTCTAATTCTATGTTACCTTCACAGATATTTTGCTTTAAAAATTGTTTCATCCATCCATCCATCCATTCATGCACCCACCCACCTATTCAGGCATTTCATAAAAAGTTGTGAATGTATTAGGTACCATATATTATATGTGTTTGGCAAGATTCTCAGGATTAATTCATCAGAGATAAATTTCACTATATATCTAATGGGATCTTCTTTGTGGAAATAGTGCTTATGAATATAAACTTTTTGATGTGAGATTAACATATTCTAATGAATCTAAAAAATCCATCCTTCATGTGCTATAGATTTGAAACTGTAAGTTTGTCTCTGTAAATTGCCTAAGATGATGATAGGGAAGGGTGTTGTGCTTCAATTTTTAGCTGAATTAAAAGCTGAAATAGTCTGAAGAGAAAAATGATCTGTGATTCTGGGCAGAGCCCCCTGCCATGCAGGGGCCCCGAGTATGAGGAGGAAGGGTGAGGTCATGACCTCGGTCTTGGAGAGTATGACAGGTGGCGTGGATGTGTTTGGCAGAGTCAGGATTCAGGAGGCAAGACTCAGAAGCCTAGACTCAGAATTCTTTTGAGAGCTTGATGTAGATCCTTTGAACACTGGTGGGAGCTGGGAGAGCGGGTCTGGTAAAGAGCCTGACTCTTGTCTGGTAAAAGGTCAAAGGCAGAAAGCTGCCTAGAATTGCTTTTGATGGTAGAGCCAAAGAGAGGTGGCCATGAGAGGGCTTAGGCTTTCAAGTTTCTCAGGGAGAGGGTCAGCATGGATGCACAACATTTCCTGTGGATTAAGCCAGTGCTGAAGACACTAGCAGGTTTGAGGCATCCTGAAGGGCACCACCCCTAAATGACTTCCTGCCAGAGCTCAGCAACCTTGGCAAAAAAGAAGCTGTGTGGGGTCTTTGCAGGCAGTGTGAGGGTGCATCTGGGGGACCAGTTCAGGAATGCTGTGATATGAGAGAGCAATGGTCATGGAAAGGGGGGGAGGGCAGGAGGCATCTCTTAGAACTCCACAAAAGTCCCTCCTGTGAGGAAGAGCCAGCATTTGGGCATCTAGCACACAAAGGGAGTCCTCACCAGTGTCCCTCGTCCCCACCCTGGCCCTGGAGGAGCTGCAGGCTCCAGGGGTGGACTCCCCACCAAAGGAGATTCCACGACCTCCTCCTGCTGCTCATTACTGAGCTGAGGGCAAGAAGGAAACTTAAACGGAGTCAGAAACGAATATTTTGAGAATAGATTAGTAAATGAACTTTTTAATACCTGGAGATGAGGCTCTTCTCCTGAGTGTGGCCCAACGTGCCCTGGCGTATGCTAGACCTGCCTCCACTGGGTGGGGAGGGGCCGGCAGAGCTGGCATGGTGTGCAGGGATGGAGCAAAATCAAGCTGTTTCCAGCCTGCTGGAGCTATTAATCTGGCCCTTTCAGTGCGCTGCTTTCCTGTAGTGAGAGCCTTCAAAGCGCATGGTATAATTCCAAATGAAGCCCTAGATTTCGCTTCCTTGCTCTGTCACCTGTCACCCTGTGGCGAGGCTCTCTCTGGAGTCCATGTCTTGTGTGTGTGTGTGTGTGTGTGTGTGTGTGTGTCAATGTCTGCTAGTAGACGCATCCTTCCACCTCTTCAACTTGGTTTCACATTTTCACTTAGGGTTATTACCTAAGTACCTAAGGCTACTTTTCTCACAAACTGCAGGGAAGAGCCTCAAACAAACTCCCTCTAGGTGACTTTGGATGAGGTTGGAATCTGAAGGGAGTCAATATTGCAATTAGAAAACATTATCTCTTACAATAAAACATCCTCTAACACTGTAACAGCTATGACTTTACACCGTGTGGGGCCCAAACAAGATGTATTCATCCGCAATTATTCATGCTCACCCGGGAAAGGGTTTTTCTTTGTTTATTGTTAAATCATGATTAGCCATCAGCATAATGACAGGGTTATAATGATAACAGTACGATGAATGAAATGTTTAAGGTGTGGGTTGAAGCCAAGATGCTAACCCTACACTCTGGAAGTGTCTGGTGGAACACAGAGGCAGTCAGTCTGCTCTTTCACAGGGGGTGAGTGTCTTGGGGGAAAAGGGGTGGGGGTGGGGATAATTTTATCAGGAATTAGGATGTGATAGGAATGGCCCAGGCACTCCTCCGGCCTCAACAGGCTGCTTTGCTTTCAAAGTCCAGAGTGCTTAGGGTTCTCAAAGATTTCCTTTTTCTTCTATCCTTCTCACAGAATGAGAATTAATCACAATCAGAGCTACAGTGATCTTCCTGCTTGTGAAAATCCAAGTATAATTGTTTCTGAGAAGCAGTATTTCCTTCTGAAAAGTTCCAGAGAATTCTAGTTTCTCAAAGGCTGCCCTTGAGTCATCAACCCCCCCCCGTTCCACCTTCTCAGCTCTGGAACAGGGTTTGGCTCTGGGAATGACGACTTGTCCTCTTTGGCTTAAGGAAGATTTTCTTTCTTTTTTTTTCTAAATATCCTGAGTTGTGACAAATCTTCATTTTCTGTATCTGGTTTGGTTTAAACAAATGGTTAAAAGAACCTCACAGCTGGCATTGGTGAATGAAATTGATAAAACTGAGTTACGCTTCTTTTGATTCAATATAGGCATAATGAGATAATTTCTTCTTAGCATTCTAAAATTAACTCTAAAGCAGTGGTTCTCAACCTTCCTAATGCTGCAACCCTTTAATACAGTTTCTGTGGGTTACGACCCACAGGTTGAGAACTGCTGCTCTAAAGACAGTTTCAAAAGAAAAGAGTACCAAATATTTCAAAAAATGGCAGTGTCATGGGCGTAAGTGTATGGTGAGTCTCCACGGAAGAATATTTGAAGCCCAAACCCACATTTACCAAATAAAATATAATAATAGCCAATGTCTTTTAAGCATTTTCTCAAAGGTTAGTTAAATGAAACAGCCCAACTTTGGAGCATTATTATACTTATTTCCTGATGAAGAAACCTAGACTTTATAGCCATGTGACTTTGAGAAAGTTATTTAAACTTTTAGATGTAATTTCAGACCTATATATCTTACATAAATTAAAAAACTTTGCACCAGTCAAACCGAAAGAAAATCATTTTCAAACAAATGCCTTATAATTTTCTCCAGTTTTTACACTAGGATTTGAAGGTACCAGTACATTGTACATGGGTAACATTTTTTCACATTGGAATAAATATCATTGTTGAAAAAGACCCTTTTCGGGCGGCTCCTGTGGCTCAGTGAGCAGGGCGCCGGCCCCATATACCGAAGGTGGCGGGTTCAAGCCCGGCCTCGGCCGAACTGCAAAACAAAAAAATAGCCAGGCGCTGTGGCGGGCGCCTGTAGTCCCAGCTACTAGGGAGGCT
>CAUYON010006096.1:0-15096 GCA_963573935.1 Arctocebus calabarensis | reverse complement strand
GCCGGGCGTTGTGGTGGGCGCCTGTGGTCCCAGCTACTTGGGAGGCAGAGGCAGGAGACTCGCTTGAGCCAAGGAATTGGAGGTTGCTGTGAGCTGTTATGCCACGACACTCTACCCAGGGTGACAGCTTGAGGCTCTGTCTCAAAAAAAAATAAATAAAAAAAAAGACAAATCTTAATAAAGTTTAATTCTTGGAAGAAGATAACTTAAGAATACATCATTCTACATTTTCTTTTTAAAAATATTATGTTGTTTACATTTCCTTTTTCCATAGATAAAATAAACGTGCTTAATTAGAGTACATTTAAACTAATGCATTATGTTTAAATAGATTTTTCAGATTTGGGAAAATAAAGACTATGGATCAGCTCGGAGTATCATTCGTATGATTGGGAAAATGCTTCCATTAGAACCTTGTCGAAGACCTACATTTGAGGTAAGACAGACAGCATGCATTGAGCAAGCAGCGTGTATAAAAGAATTCTAGGTACTCCTGCGGGTATACGATAGAACAACAAAGGAAGAAATGTTTTCTGCAAGTCAAAACCTTTAGTTTACTTCTGGAAACAAGTCATTTCACATTTGTTTTTGTTTATTTAAGTACAATCTCATTTCACTTAATGATGGGGATAGGTTCTGAGACATGCATTGTTAGGTGATTTTGCCTTCTGTGAACATTATAGAGCATACACACCTTGGCTGTATGGTATGGCCTATTGTTCCTAGGCTGCAAGTTTGTGCAGCATGTTACTGGATTCAATACTGAGGCGGTTATAACACATTACTAAACATTTCTATGTTTAGACACACATTTGTCTAGACATTTGTGTGTCTAAACATAGAAAAATAGGAAAAACATAGAAAACTAGGAAAAATATAGTATAAAAGTTAAAAACCGGTGTACCTGTATAGGGTACTTGCTATAAATGACTCTTGCAGGAGCGGACATTGCTCTGGGTGAGTGAGTTTCATGAACGCACAGTGACCTGCTAAGCCTACACAGAGTCACTACCACTGTCTTCCACATCTTTTCCCACTGGAAGGTCTGCAGGGGCAATAACATATAGGGTGTTGTCATCTGCTATGATAACAATGCCTGCTGAAGGACTGCCTGAGGCTCTTTTACAGTTAACTTTTTTGTTTAATAAGTAGAAGGAGTAGCCTCTAAAATAACAAGTGTAGTAAATGCCAGGAACTTTTCATCTACATTGTGGTGTGTATGTGCCAGGTTATGTGGTCCTTTGTTGTCCTGCACCCATATTATGCGTGGCTGAATTACATTCACATATGGGCAGAAGCGAGCAACACCACAGGGGCTTCTTTTCTTTCCTTTATTCTTTCATGATAGATAAGATTAGTGGGGGGGAGAGGGGCAAAAGAATATTGCTGCATGCTTACCTTTAATTTTCCCCAGTACTTTTTCTTGCTAACAGGTGCATGATTTGCTGTTGAATATCCTTTTTCTTTTCTCTATTTTAGATTAACTTATTTAATGCCAGGGGAGCATTTGTCTTCCCCTGACTTCCTGCAGAACTGACTTTGTCTTCTTCTTCTACTTTAGTTGACCCCACTCTTGAAATCTATGGACTCGGATGATTATGGACCTGTGGTTCCATCATTTGCTGATATTTTGTATGTAGCAAATGATAAAGAATCCAGTTATCTCAGATTTCGGTAATTTTATATACTTTTCTTGGGAAGTAGGGTGTAGGCTATAACCTGAATTCTTACATGTGTTGAAGTTTATTCATACTGACTGAGCTTTTGCTTAACCTCTTTGTCCTACTAATGTCTTCCTAATAAGGATGGTTTGTTGTTTCCCAGTTTTTAACCAGTTTTTCTTAATGAACATTTAAACCTAACATCAGGCCTAGGAGGGAATGATTATTAAAGTAATATCAGATTCATTTGTTCATTCTATTTCCTATACTGGATACTGTATTTATTATATTTCATATATTTAGCCAAAATGTGTATATGGTGCTTACCATGTACCAGGCTAGATATATTTCAAAATTTGGATGTCTTACTTTTAGGGAGCACTAACTCATGTGTTAGTATATTCGGATGCAAGCTATAAGCCCAATTATTGTCAGTTATTAAAATATTCTGGCTAAACTTACTGGTTTATCAATTTTCAAAACGTTAGAAGATCATAAACTTACCTCTAACATAATGTTGAATGGAAGGCCCTTTAGTGCCTTACGTACAATTTCTAAATAACTTATCTGTGTTTGAAGTTAACAGGTAGAGCAACTACAGGATAATTATTTTTGTCTTATACCTAAAAGCAAAATTTGTTCTTTCATTCCCTGGCCACTTATTGGTCGTCTGTTAGAGGCTACTGTCTGTTCTTTATGTTGAGAATGCAAAGCTAAGATGTTATGCTTGTCCTCAGGGAGTCTAGAGACAATCACAGAGGAGAGAGTTGCTCTGGTTTTATTTTGTTGTCTTTTGCTTTTTCCGAAAGAGTGTATTCCTCTTTTGATTGATGACATGCCTCCCTCTGTTTCTTCCTTCCTTTCACCCACAGAAATAATATGTGGGAACATGAGGAAGAAGAGAAAGCTGAACATTTCCATCCTTCGCACCTAGTTTGGGATCCATTATCATCTGCTCTGAGACATAACAAACCACCAAAAAGTGAGCAGCCTGTAAATGAAGCTACAATTAAAAAAATAGCTGCTCTTGAAGATGAGCTAGCTTTTCTTCGCTCTCAGATTGCTGTACTTGTGGAAATGCAGGAACTGAAAAACAGTACAAATGCTGGTAGGCAACATACTGGGTTTTTGTTTGTATTAGATGGTACTCATGATATAGCCTATTGCTGTATACATACAGCATGTTTCTGTACTGAATATAGTACATCTATAACATATAGTAACATCTAGTATTTACGTGGGTACTATTCTAAATAGTACCTGAACAATATTAAATGTATCATAAAGAGATATTGGGCATCTTAAATTAATATATCTGATGCTTATTCAGAATAAATCAGGACACATTTTTGTAGTAAAGGGGACAGCTTTGGTTTAAAGAAGGGCTAACTATATTACTGAAGATTGTATTTTTGAATTAAAAAGTGTTTTGTCTTCTGGGCAGCACCTGTGGCGCAAATGGAGTAGGGTACTGGCCCCATATGCCGGAGGTGGCGGGTTCAAACCCAGCCCGACCAAAAACTGCAAAAAAAAAAAAAAAAAGTGTTTTGTCTTCTAAGTAAGCTTTTCTTGCTCTTCAGAAAAGTACTAGAGGTTATACAGGAAGAATTCATTGGTTTGACATAGAAGTATAGGCTCTTGGCATGGTGTCTCACGCCAGTAATCCCAGCACTTTGGGAGGCTGAGGTGGGAGGATCACTTGAGGCCAGAAGTTCAAGACCAGCCTGAGCAAGAGTGAGATTCCCATTTCTACAAAAAATAGAAAGATTAGCTAGGTATGGTGGCACACAACTGTAGTCCCAGCTGCTTGGGAGGCTGAGACAGGAGGATGACTGAAGCCTGTATTTTAGGGGTGCATTGAGTTCTGATGACACCATTGCATTCTAGCCCAGGAGACAGAGGAAGACCCTGCCCTAAAAAACAAAAAGGGTGGCGCCTGTGGCTCAGTCAGTAGGGCGCCGGCCCCATATACCGAGGGTGGTGGGTTCAAACCCCAGCCCCGGCCGAACTGCAACAACAACAACAAAAAAAATAGCTGGGCGTTGTGGCGGGCGCCTGTGGTCCCAGTTACTTGGGAGGCTGAGGCAAGAGAATCATGTAAGCCCAGGAAATGGAGGTTGCTATGAGCAATGTGACACCATGGCACTCTACCAAGGGCAATAAAGTGAGACTCTGTCTGTACAGGAAAAAAAAAAGAGGAGTATAAGTTTGAGGCCTCATCTCATATATTTCTAGTTTATAGTTTTTAGTTATTGTGCTACACATCTACCAAGTTGAATAATGTTTTCCAGATGATCCTTTTCTAAATTTTTAGAGATGTAACTTGCTTTAAACAAACACATGTGTATGTGTGATTGCAGGTCTATAAAATATAAAGCAACATAAGTACTGAGTGCTTTTCACAATGTAAGGGCACTGTGTCAATATAATTGTGAAGACAAATTATAAAATGTGAATATATATATACACAAATGCATATATTTACATATATAATAGTTATGCAATGTGTATTTATAAAAGAATATAAATATGTACTAATTTATATTTATACATAATAAATAAAATGATATATAATGATTTAAAAAAATCATGTTTGTAAGTCTATATGAGCAAATGTATTATGAAAAGATTACTTAGTATCCATCTTAGGGTCTTGCCTAAAAAATAATATGCTTTTTTTATCCAATGTCATTATAAAGTGGATGCATCAGTTTGAGCGTTTCTAATTATAACTTGTTGATCTTTTTCTTTTTTTGAGACAGACTCTCCTGGGTAGACTGCTGTGGTGCTACAGGTCACAGCAACCTCAAACTCTTAGGCTCAAGTCATCCTCTTGCCTCAGATCCCGCAGTAGTAGGACTACAGGCACCTGCCTGTGGTGCCCAGCTAGTTTTTTTGTATTTTTAGTAGAGACCAGGTCTGCCTCTTCCTAAGACTGGTCTCCAACTCCTGAGCTCAAGCAATCCATCTGCCTCTGCCTTCCAGAGTGCTAGGATTGCAGGAGTGAGCCACTGCCTGGCTGTGTTTTGTTTTTCTTAATGGAGGATGAAGTTCAGATTATATGTGAATTACTGCAAAATACTTTTTATTTTCTCTTTAAAATGTGTTCTACCCGCCTGACCCCCTTTGGGCCCACACTGAAAATTCCTAATTGGATTAAAAATGAATTTGCAGTTTGGCTTGACTCTTAGGGACATTACTGAATAGATGGGATTGGTTCTTCTTCCTGGCTACCATATCACTATTTTAATAGCGTTACAGAAATGCCCCTGTTTTGGTTCTAATTAGTGTCTCATACAACTTGAGAATTTTGCATGATGTTTGTTTTTAGGCTCCTTTGACTTAAATGATGAGCCCATAAGTTTGCGACAAATGCTACCATCGAAGGATGCTCAGGTGTCTGAGGAACGAGACGAGTTTCCAAGTGCTGCGCCTGCCTTCCCTCCGCCTCCGCCTCCGCCTCCGCCACTGTGTTCACCGCTCCAGCCTCGCGGTTTTCCTGCGACACAACCCAGGTCTAATGAGATTTGTGACTCGGATAACTTAGTGACTGAAACGAACAAAGAGCAGTCAGGTGCCAGTAAGACCAACAGTTGCCATTCAGAAAGCCAGAGACATAAAAATGTTCCGAACATGTTGGATGTTCTGAAGGATCTGAATAAGGTTCAGCTTCGTGCTATTGAACGGTATGTTGTAATTTGAGACATGAACTCAGATTTTATTAATGATATTTTTAAAAAATTTTCCTCATTCAATGTGGCACTAGCTGTGGGTCTGTCATGTATGGCTTTTGTCACATTGAGGTAAGTTTCTTCTATACCCAGTGTTTTAAAAGTTTTTAATTATGAAGTGTTGTTGAATTTTATCAAATACTTTTTCAGCATCAATTGAAATGCTAAAAAGTCATGTGGTTTTTGTCCTTCATTCTTTTGATTTGATGTATTACATTGATTAATTTGCATATATTGAACCATCCTTGCACCCCTGGGATGAATCTCATTTGATCATGATTCATAATCTTTTTAATGTGTTGTTGAATTCAGTTTGCCAGCATTTTGTTGAGGAATTTTGTATCTATGTTCTTCAGAGATATTGGCCTATACTTTTCTTTTTTTGCTGTGTCTTTGCTTTTGGTATCAGGGTGATACAGGCCTCATGGAATGAGTTTGAGAATATTGCCTCCTACTTGATTTTTGGAATAGTTTAAGTAGGACTGGTATTAGTTCTTTGAATGCTTAGTAGAATTCAGCACTGATGCCATCAAGTCTGACCTTTCATTTGAGACTTTTTATTGCTGCTTCCGTCTTATTACTTGTTATTGGTTTATTCAAGTTTTGGATTTCTTCCTGGTTCAATCTTGGTAGGTTGTATGTGCCTTGGAATTTATTCATTTCTTCTAGGTTTTTCAATTTATTGATTGGCATATAGTTGCTCATAGTAGTCTCTAATGGTCCTTTGGATTTCTGCAGTGTCAGTTGTAATGTCTTCTTTTTCATCTCTGATTTCTTTTTATTTGCATATTTTCTTTTTCTTAGTCTAGCTATATGGGTGTGTTGCTTTTGTTTATCTCTTTGAAAAACCAACTTTTTGTATTATTGATCTTTTTTGTTTGTTTTTTGGTTTCATTTTCATTTATTTCTGTTCTGATCTTTACTATTTTCTTCTATTAATTTTGGGTTTTCTTAGCATTCCAATTGGATTGCCTGAGCTCACAGGTTTAAGACCTGCTTGCGCAAGAGTGAGACCCTGTCTTGGGTTTTGTGGCCAGCACCTGTAATCCCAGCTACTGGAGAGGCTGAGACAAGAGAATTGCTTGAGCCCAAGAGTTTGAGGTTACTGCAAGCTGTGATGCCTCAGCACTCTAGTGAGGGCAACAAGTGAGACTCTGTTGCAAAAAAAAATGGGTTTAGTTTTCTTGTTTTTCTAGCTCTTTGAGATGTATCATTAGGTTTATTTGAAGCTTTTCTACTTTTGTGAGGTAGGCACTTATTGCTATAAACTGTCTCATGTCTTTTATGTTTCAGTAAATGGCAACACTGTCACCCAGTTGCTCAGTCCCAGTGTCTGAGACTCATCCTTGTTTATTTTTTTGCAGTTTTTGGCTGGGGCTGGGTTTGAACCTGCCACCTCCGGTATTTGGTACCGGCGCCCTACTCCTTTGAGCCACAAGTGCCGCCCCATCCTTGTTTCTTCTTTTCCTTTCTATCTTGCAGCCTTTTCAGCAGCATATGGCTCAGCTCTTGTGTTCCCTCCTGACCTGCGCTGCTTCCTCCCCAGGCTAAGCCACTATCTTCTCTAGTTGGGTCTTCACCAGCCTCCTAACTGGGCTCTGTTTCATTCTTGCCTCCTCACTTACTCTTCATACAGTGTCCAAAGTGAACCTTTAAAAATCAAAGTCATATCTTACCATTTCCTTGTTTCAAACTCTTTTGTTGGTTTCTATGGTGCTTAGTGTTAATTCCAGAGCTCTTGCTGAGGCTGCAAGGCCCCCACAGTCCAACCCTTGCTTCTCTAGTGGACCCCATCTCCTGCCTCCCCTTGTTGCCCACTGCACTCCAATACCTGGTTTTCTTTTTTCTTTTCTCACCCATGCCAAGCTAACTTCCTCATGTGTCCACCAGAAGTTTTTAACCCCAAAATTGACTTTTTGTCAGTTTCTTAGGGAATGTCATCTCCTTTAAGAGGCTTTTCCTATTCACATCTCATCTAATGTGCTTCTGTCCCTGGGCACTATCACATTTCCCTGTTTGATTTTATTCATAGCACTTATCACTGTCCAAATGATCTTCCTTACTTGTATATTCATCTCCTGGCACCAGAATGGGAGCAGGGTATAGTGGCACCGGATACAACAGCAGGCATTTATTGAAGAGTGAATGACTGAATGACCAAGCGAATGAACAAGTAGCCTAATGATTTTCTTGTCATGAACTTTAATCCTTTTAAAGTTTCTTAAATATTCTTCAAATTTTCCTACCCATTGGAAAATTAGAAAATTAATAAAGATCTTCAGCACAGTGATATTTGATAAGTCACAGGTCACAGCAAGCTGAGGTAGAGCCCCAACCCGCATGGTTTCTTAGTTTTCTGAGTCTTAATTCACTGTGTCCTTCAGATTCCTTATTCCATGGCAAAAATTTCTTGAAGATTAATGAATCTTCAATCTTGTGAAGACTTATTAGATTGTGATATTATGTTTGTGTTTCTGCTTTATTTGTCAACAAGGAACTAAAATTACATCAAAGTTTTAATTTATTTAATCTTTTTTATAAATAGGTCACCCGGTGGTAGACCCATTCATAAAAGGAAAAGACACAATTCACAATGGGATCCAGTATCTCTAATATCTCATGCACTTAAACAGAAATTTGCCTTCCGAGAAGATGATTCTTTTGAGAAAGAAAATAGATCTTGGGAGTCTTCCCCATTTTCTAGTCCAGAAACTTCAAGGGTAAGCTATAATAAAAAATTCATTTTTTAGGTTTTCTCAGATGTACTGTCCATGATAACATTCAAGTTCTTTGCATTTAAGTTCTCTTGAAGTAATTAAGCAGAATGGGCTATACAGTTATTTGTTGACATTGCTAATGTTTCTGTTGTTTTTGTTAATTTTATATACTCATTTTCACATTAATTAGCCTACTGTAAGATATTTCTGTTTTGAAATAGAAAACTTGATTTGAAAAATCTTGTATACGTTTATAATGATTTATCCTAGACAGGTGCCAGTATGATGTTTTCTGTAGAATGAACTGGACATTTCAAACTTTGAAAGGACCAGGGAAGAATAGTGCAACAGTTTTACTCTGACCATTTGGAATGTGACTACTCCAGGGTTTTTCTCAGTCAAATATAAAGACTTTGGATAATTTAGTTGAATAGAATGTTAACTCTGCCTTTAAAAAAGCAAATGGGATCATCTGTTATCTTTAATGACAACAACTTAACTGGATGCTTAAAAGGACACACACTGTAGTTCACACATTTGATCCTTAACATTGCTCCTTACTTGAAGTCTTCTCATATTTAAGAATAATTCTAATTTTGGGGGTGGATTTTACATCTTAGAGTTCAGTCGAACTGGGATTTAAGAATAAGCCTTGAGACAGAGAAGAGTACAGAAGAACAGCATTTGAAGTCAGGTAGAAAGCTTTGAGGAGTGACCCATTTCAGCCAAGGCAGAGACTGGGAAACTTAAATGCATGTGGCTCTGGAGGAGGATAAGAGTGAGGAGAGTTGTCCTGCCTTCATTCTGGCCTGTGCAGTCTCTGAGGATGCCTGTGTGTGATTATATCTGATGTTTAGCATGTTGGTTCAAAATTATATTCCTTTAACTATTTAGAAAGCCAAAAAGTACATTGTTTCTTCGTCCATTCTTTACGTGGTTTTTATTTCTAGTCCTTATCTTAAACATTGCTACTGTTATTGAATTTTAAGCCTTTTAAATTCTGTGAAGGCAAAAAGTAGAAACCTAATTAACACATGTATATGTAAAAATAAAAAAAATCAAACTTGGGAAGGGAAATTAAAGTTTATAACTCTTGAAGAAATTGCCTTAAAAAGAAAAAAGTACATTGTTTCCTTTAGAACTATTACAATCAAAAAATGCAAATGTGCCTAAAGTAAATGTTTAATTCTAACATTTGTATAGCAGCTTATGACTTGCAAAGTACTTTTTTTACTCATCGCATTTGATCTTCACAGCAATATCCTAAAATAAAGGTGAATATTACTTGTTTGAAATGCAAGGAAAATGAGCCTCAGAGAGCCCATAGTCCCACATGTAAGGGGCAAAGCAAAAACTAGAACATGTTGTATTAAACTTCCAGGGTGTTTGAAAATCTAAGATGGTCAGTAGGTGGAACATTCTGTTTCCCAGTGATGGTGGGGGCATGAGGGGTCACTGGGTTGTCATAAACCGCCTGCCGTTTGGTCAGTGTCTCTTTGCACTTTTCCTTCCAACCATCTGCTAGCGTTTCAGAGAAAGAATTGTCTCTTTTTGTGTATTTTATACCATCTAATTTCAGGATGGACTCAGGGACTCAAGTTGTAGTGGACTGGGACTGCAGTCTGTACTTACTCACTTTTGTGTCCCCGCCACTGCACAGCTGACTCTTAAAAAACTGTTGTTGAGTGAATTTAACCTTAAAGGGTCACCTGGAACTTGTCATTCTTGTTTTTTTTAAAACATTAGAATAATTTTTGTGTTAAACATTTCCTTTATTTCAGTTTGGACATCACATTTCGCAGTCAGAAGGACTGAATTGAAGGAGGAACCGGCAAACACAAAGCTGTTGACCAAGTTATCAGCAACAAGAGTTGTGTCTATGCAGAAGAAAAGACTGCAGAAATACACCAGCCCGTCTTGCACTGCATTTCAAAAGTCTTTTCTTCTGTTAAATGAAGTTAAATTATGTCTGTATTCTGGGATATGTAGACCGTGGATAATAACCTGAAGAGTCTTGACTGTTAATCCCTGTTTTTGGTTTTGAAGAACCAGCAATTTACTGACTACTATTGATAGGTGTATGGATTTTTTTCATGTATATTAATAATATGAATATACTATTTAGCACAAATGCTGAATAGATACTTGGAAACATTTTCCTAAGCAATTATATCTCCTAATTTAACAACCTTTGAATCTTTTAAAAATTGGTAGTGGATCTGATTTACTTGTCCTCCAGCAACTTGGAGATATTCAAGGAAGATAATATTATACTGTTTTTTATCAGGATAGTCATAGTTTGGATTACATAGGGTGAGCCTTCTAAAACTTCTGAGATGATAAATGTTCTTTCAGACTGACTTTGTTAAATTGTAAAAGAATCTTGATAAGTTTTACCTGTACTGCTATGTAAATACCGCCTGTCAATTTTTGTTCCTTTGTTTCTGTTACGTCTATATTCTGTTTCTTTGTAAAAAGAAGGTGAAATAAATGTTCCTTTTGAACTTGGTTATGTCTTGTAGCAATGTTCCTTTTGAACTTGGTTATGTCTTCTTACTCTCAGGGTCCTGATCCGGGAGCAGGGCCCGCTAAGACCTATGGAAACTGGCGGTGACCAACTGAAGAAATAGTGTTTAGAGACCATGGTAAAGGCTCAGTGCCTGTAGCACAGTGGTTACAACACCAGCCACATACACCGAGGCTGGTGGATTTGAACCTAGTCCAGGCCAGCTAAAACAACAAGGACAACTTTAACAAAAAATAGCCTGGTGTTGTGGGCACCAGTAGTCCCAGCTACTTGGGAGGCTGAGGCAAAAGAATTGCCTAAGCCCAGGAGTTGGATGTTGCTGTGAGCTGTGATTCTACAGCACTCTACTGAGGGTGATAGAGTGAGCCTCTGTCTCTTAAAACAAAAAAAAAGAAAAGAAAAGGCAGAAAGCTTGCTAGCAATGGCTAGCTTAAATGCAAAGTAGCTGACTTTTCTTTGTTCCGACTCACTCAGCTTACTTTTTAATTTTCCTCTTTTTCTGGGGATGCTTTCCCTTGCCAAGAATGAGGTCTTAGGTCCCCATTCTTCTAGCACTTACTACTTGGTGAAATATGACTTTTTGTGTGAGAGGGGTAGAGTTTCTTGGGTCATACATATGAAACACACACATTTGCAATAGGTATTTTGTTCCTATTCACCCACATACTAATGCGATATGGAAATTCACATGTTCTCTTAGAACCTTCAGCCTGTGCCAGGGTCAGAGAGCCCTTAGCACCCACTCATTTTGCCAGGCTCTCTGCTGTCAGAAGAACCCAGTTTGCCCAGTTTTCTTGTTGCTGTGGCAGAGGGTTGGTTTCCTGGCCCACCTCCGTTTCCAACCCTTTCTCTCTTCTTAGTTAAGAGTGCCCGCAGTTGTCCAGTGACCACGAGGGACAGGCTTCACATCCCAGAGATGCAAACCCTGACATTGCTTAGCTGTTGAACCAACACCGGTAAGACCTCTCTCTAGACTTCTTATTGTAAGAGAATGATACATGGGAAAGGTTTACCTTGTGGGTTTTTGGTTACTTGCAGCCCAAATCATCTGTAATAATACTTGTATTATTACTTGTATTATTACAGATGGCAGGCAGTTCTGATGCCAGCTGTTAGTTAATCCCTGTAGACATTTGACAAAACATTTCACTACTATTTACCTTTGGAAAATGAAGACAGGGTTTTATAGACTGGAAAGTTAATGCTGTTCAACATCTTAATGGTTGAGATGTGCAAATAACAGGCTTTCAAGGCACTGTGGAATGTGATTGCTGTTATTCTCATTTTTTAGACGAGGAACTGGGTGCAGAGAGCCTACCTCCATCCTGGTAACTTTGCCAGGTTCTCAGCTGGTTCTGTGGCGGAGCTGGGATTTTTATTTTTTTCTTCAGCAAGCCTGTCTGCAACACCTGGGCTCAGGAGATCTCCTGGCATTATCCTCAGAAGTAGCAGGCGACAGACCTGCTGTGGGGCCCAGGCCTTAAGAGGTGGGATTTGAATCCACATACATGGGTTTTCCAACCCATATTTTTTATCCCCTAAGGCAACACTTCCATTTTATAATTTTTTAAATCTATTTCTTTAGACTTTACCTTGATCCAGAAAGAATTTAAGGCAGCTTGCAAAGATAGATAAGGCACAGCTAAGTAATATAGCAAGAAACCTTCAGATTGCAGTTTTCCATATTCACCACTAGAGGACAGTAAAATACCGAGAGCACCCAGACTGGTGGCAACTGTGAACTTGTTACCTACCACCTTCTGATACCAAATTTTTAGAAATTATAGACAAAGCAAGGTTAGATTTAGTGTTAATTTCAAAAGCAGCTTATTTTAAAGGGTATTCATAAATTACAAATATCCATATCTTTGGTAGATGTGACATTACTCATGTTATCAAGGTAATTCAATTTTTCCCAGCAAATAAATATTCTATAACATTCATTGATAAAGCAAAGGATAGTATTGCTTAATTATTAAACTTAAGCATTGCAATGGGGCTCTATTAAGTTTTTTTTCTTTTTTTAATTAAATCATAGCTGTGTACATTAATGCAATCATAGGGTACAATGTGCTGGTTTTATATACAGTTTGAAATATTTTCATCAAAGTGGTTAACATAGCCTTCATGGCGTTTTCATAGTTATTGTGTTAAGACATTTATATTCTACATTACGTTCTTTTGTTTGGGTACAATTATTTATTTCACTACTAAGGGAAAGCAGAAGACATTTTGAATATATTTATAGTTTTTACTTTTATCTCAATAAAGATTGGTAAATTAAAGTGGTAGAATTTTTTCTTTATATGTGCAAATAAGTGCTTCCAAAGGCATTGTACTTATTTAAAAGATGGCTGTCCCTTCCTTTTTCCTACCTTGTGTGTTAGCGCAGTGTCTCCCCTCAGCTGGGATAAGGCTGGCAGAAAGCTAATCCTGACCCGCCTGCTGGGATGTGGAATGACAGGAGCCAGTGTGCCAGGGCTCATCCTCTGGGTGGGACAGCACTTCTGTCCCATGTGGCTTCAGCCGTTGCTATGTGCTGGTTACCCCTTCAGTTCACCCCTCACTTCAGCAGTGTTCAGCCTTGCCTTAAGCAGCTGGTAGTGGGGGGGCCTGAGCTGTACTGCTTACCTCAAACCTCCCTCCGTGGAGACCAGACCATCCTTTCTGCCTCCCCTGGTCCTGCTATCTGAGGTCACTGGGGATTATAATTGTAATAGTTAAATTCACTGAACACTTCATTTGTGCTAGCTACTGGCTAGCCTCTTCACAAGCATTAATTTCTTAAATCCTCATAATAACCCTATGAGACAGATGCCATCCTACTCCCCGTCTACAGAGGAGGAAACTGAGGAACAGAGAGGTTGGTACTTTACCTAAGGACACACCACTAGTAGCCTGCTAAACCAGGACTCAAGCCTGGGCAGTTTGAGCTCTTATCTGATAAGCTGACCCCCACCTATAGACACTCCATATTCCCAACCATCTGATGGTGAAAGTAGCATCAGCATCTGGACCCCAACGTGCCACGCTGGCTTAGCTGTGCCTTGGTGCTTGCTGTTCCCACTATGGATTCCCACTCATCCTTCAAGACACAGCTGAACATCCTTCAAGACTCACCATCCACACCCACCCAGTAGCAGATATGACCATTTCCCCCTTAGTTTCCACGCAGAACCGTGGGCTTCTCTCTGGAGTCATTGCAATTACAGGTGCTTCCTAGGCTGTTTCTCTCTGGCTCCATTAGGCTCTTTTGAGCAACGTGAGGGTAAAAAACTGGATCTTATTTCATCTCATTTCTTCCTATATCCAAACAACAATCATAGCCACAGTTAGCGAGAACTTAATCACAACCACTCACGACAGATATAATTACCCCCACTTTGTAGACAGCAGATGGGGCTTACAGAACTCAAGTAGCTTATCTAAGGTCCGCTGCTACTAAGAGGAAGAGCTGGGCTTGAACCTGGGATTGTCTGACTTTAGAGCCTGTGCATGGAACTATTAGAATAATCACCCTCTGTTGGGTGCAAGTTAATTGTTCAAATTCATGGAGCTAGAAGGTTTCGGAGCTGGGTTTTTTAAATCAGGACTTCCAGAAGGCCAGGGACATTGCTCTCAGTATTTGTGGCCCATGTTTGAAATGAGCATATGATCAAGCTACATGATATCAAGATTGGTCACAAGTGAGATGTGACTTTCAAGTAATTCGGGTGATTTTCTTGCAGGGGTTGTAATCTGGCTCTGGAGGCATTTCCTGAAGACTGGTTCTGGAAATATTTTGAACAATGGCTACATTGGCTGCGTGACCCAGGAATTTTAAATAAAGACTTTCTTTTAAGAGGGTCAGTAAATTAGGCTCGGTGTCTGTGGCTCAACGGGCTAAGTCTCCAGCCATGTACACCTGAGCTGGTGGGTTCAAATCCAGCCCGGGCCCACCAAACAACAATGACGGCTGCAACTAAAAAAAAAAAAAAAAAAATGGTGCCTGTAGTCCCAGCTACTTGGGAGGCAGAGGCAGGAGACTCGCTTGAGCCTAGGAATTGGAGGTTGCTGTGAGCTGTTATGCCACAGCACTCTATTTAGGGTGACAGCTTGAAGCTCTGTCTCAAAAAAAAAAAAAAAAAGAGGGTCAGTAAATTAGCCAAAGGTCTTTAAAATCATTAGTATATTTTGTGATTGATACTGCCTTGACAGATATTGAGATCCAAGATTTAGAGGTTTTTTAATTTTTATTCTTACATATACATGTATTTATTAGGTTTCCACTTTTTGCCTTCACAGAATTAAAAAGGCTTAACATTTAATAACAATAACAGTGTTTAAGATGAGGACTGAAAAACAAAAACCTCATAAAGAATGAACGAAGATAAATACATTCAGAAAAGAAATCAGATGCTTACTGCATCGAAATATTAAGCAATATTAATAATAATAATGCAAAAAAGTAACATTCACAT
>CAUYON010006095.1:0-13170 GCA_963573935.1 Arctocebus calabarensis | reverse complement strand
ACCCCTCCCTCATTCTTCCTCTCTCTGCTCTCCCCTTCCTTCACCCCCACCGTGTCAATAATTGTCATTAATTGTCCTCATATCAAACTTGAGTACATGGGATTCGTGCTTCAAATAAAATACACATTAGTGAGTTGGAATCTTGTTTTTCCTCTTCAAACCTATTATAATCATTTTCTTCTCAGAGATAATCACTATAAGGAATTTATAATACACTTTTTCCATTCCACTTGAAAATATTTTAACTATTTGCTTGTAGTATTGTTTAGAATGTATTTAATGTTGTATATAAGTTGTATGATATTATACATCGTTCACAACTTACTTTTTTTACATTTTACCTTTTACATTCTTTCAATAAATAGGCATTTGTATCTACAATGTTCTGGGTACTTTTCTAAGTATTAAGGCTACAGATGAACAAAAATTTAACCTTCCTTCATGGCATTTATATATTCATTGAAAAGAGACAGTAAAAAAAAAAATTAAGTAAAATACCCATTGTATTGTCAGATGGTGAGAATATTATAAAGAGATCAAAATAGGAAAAAAGGGGATACAGAGAGTAGGGTAAGGCAATTTTGGGAAAAATGAGATGGGTCCTGCAGATGTCAAAGGACAGGGGAGTGGCAAGGCCAAGGGGGACTTACCCTGGATAGCGTGGAGTTCTCGGGTTTCTTCCTGACAGGACCAAATGGGGGCATGAGTATCATCTATTTATGTTGATGTGAATGAACCTGGCTTAAATCTGTAAATGTGAACTAGTATAGAGCATTCCAGCTTGTACATGCACCACATTTTATTTATTTATGCCTTAAGTGTTAACCGTTCAGCTACTCTCTTCTATCATTTTTCTATTCCTGAGGATATTACTAAGAAAATTCTGTTCACTTTTCTCTGCATTTATGGGAAAGAATTTCTTTATAGTATATGTCTAGAAATAAAATGAAACACTCTTGTTATGCACACTTTCCGTTGGTATTATTTTTATTTTTTCACTTTCAGTTTTTTAAACACTGATAAATTGCTCCCCAAGTGTCTGTGTGCATTCCCCCCATCAATTTTTAACGTGTAGAAACAGTTCTGCTTTCTTTCAGCCTTGCTAACACTAGGTATCATCAGCCAAATGTTTTTGCTACTCAGGTGGCTGCAACGTGGAGTTTTATTGTTTTAATTTCATGCTTCTCTTTGCTAGTGTTGTCAAACATTCATTTATTTATTTATTGCCAATCATTCTGACTTTTGTATAAACTTCCTTTCATTATACTTTGCCTGATTTATGTTCTTTGCTTATTGAATGATTTATATAATTTTTTTGTATATTCTGGATATGAAGGCTTTATAACATAACTTACAAATATCTTTTCTAAGTCTGTTTCCTGCTATTTGTCTTGTCTATGCTATCCATAATTTTACCCATGTTTTAAATTTTGATACCATCCACCCTACCAATCTTTTCTTTTGGAATAGAACTTTTCAATGTTTTGAGAAGCTGTTTTGCCCAAAGTTTGCTCCCTCCTCTGAGATAACCCACATTGAATTACTAGTTTATGCAGGAAGACAAAAGCCTGGCCCTTTGACTTAACTTTGGACTTTTCTGAAGCGACAGTCCAATTTCTAAGCTCTCTATAAAATAGACTTAAAATTCTGCTGCAGTACATCAAAGTTGTACCCTTTCTATCTGATTTTTTGCTTCAGTTCTCCCTTTACCCAAATCACTCACCAATAAACCAGCTGCATGCTAGTTTCATTGCAGAGTTTGTTTTCCAGAGAACCTGATCTGTGACGACTGGCACCCATAGTAATCCTAAGAAACAGAGCCTCAAATGGATTTGCAGCTGAGTTTCCTACTACCTGGCTGGCAGTGATAATAACATCATAAGTGAAATAATGATAAACCTTGAATGTGGTAACCTATTGACTTTTAAAACCTTCAGAGGGGGAGCTAAGTTGGCATCCACTGGGAGAAAATGTACTGGTGGGGGCAATGTCTCAAGTGATTGCAAGCTTCAGGAGCAGTAGTCAGATTTATAAGAACTTTGGAATTAATTGTCTATTTCTGGGGGCTATTGATGTATTGAAAAAAGATAATAAAAAAATTGAGGATGATTAATCATCAATTTAAGACTCTGTGATAACCAGAGACTGTCCTTCACAGTATATAAAGAGATTTTATCTTCTATAACTGGAGGGCAGAAAAAGTTGAGGACCAGGCTCAGGGTTGAGAACAAGGGTAGTGAAATGCTGAAGAAATTTGAATTCCCAACCCTCAAAATCTACTACATCAAGTTTAGGACAGTGTTTGGGAAGATGCAGGAAGCTTAGATTTTGTATAGAAAGACTGAGTTAGTGCATTCAGAAGATTATGCAAATGACATTTCCTTGGAAGAAAACATTTACCCTTCTTCTTCTTCTTTTTTTTTTTTTTTTTTTGCAGTTTTTGGCCAGGGCTGGGTTTGAACCACCACCTCCGGTATATGGGTTCGGTGCCCTACTCTTTTGAGCCACAGGTGCCGCCCACACTTACCCTTCTTAAGATTTCTCTCCTGCTCCCTGGTCTTTGGACAGCAGAGAAGGTACTAAGGTTAAGTCACAACGTGATCTGCTCTGGACAGTTCAGTGATGAGCCCATTGAAGGAAAAATAGGACTATACCTGAAAGAGCTACAGGTATCAATAGAAGACGGGAAAGTATGTATTGGAATATAACATCCTGAGGGTGTTAGACTAAAGGAAACAAAGTATAAAGGTAGATAAGGGAGAATTTAGTGATATAGAAATCATCCTTGATACAAGTTTTAACATCTTGACAAGAATCATACGTATCAGTACTAACATATTACCCAGATAGCTCTTGAAAACTTGGGAAAAGTGAGCTCCCATATTTCTATGATCTGAATTTTTTGTCCCCTGCCCCCATTCAGGTGTTGAAACCTAGTAAGCAACATCATGGCATTAAAAGATTGGACCTTGGGACAATGATTAGCCATGAGGATGGAGTCCTCTGAATAGAATGAATGCCCTTAAAAAGAGCCCACAGAAAACCAGCCATTGCTCCTTCCAGTATGGGAGGTCACAGTGAGAAGGCCTCATCCATAAAATGAAAAATGGGGTCTCACCAGATACTGAATCTACTAACACCTTGATGTTACATTTCTCAGGGTCCAGAAATAAAGAGAAATAACTTTCCATTTGTTATAAGCTACCCAGTTTACAGTATTTTGTTATTGGAGCTTGAATGAATTTAAATACACATCATGTGAAGCAGAAATTCCAGAGCAATTGCAGAGGTCAGGGACGAGATTTAAGTGCATAGAAAAGTGAGCATGCTAGATTGGATATACTACATAGGATTGGAGAAATATTACAAATGTTTGGAAAATCTATGAGCTCACTATGTTTTATGGGAAGGTTCCGAGTATATTCTTTCATCAAAGGGATGAAGAGTGTACTGGCAAAGGGGAGCCAAAGTAATGTTGAGAAGTTTCATGGCTACTTCTGTAGATAGACCAAGGCTGATGGGGTCCTTGATAGTCATGGAGATTATATGATTCCCAAATAATTACAGATCAAGTGTTGATATACAATCTCAGAAGAAAGATGATATAATTATCACAAGTGAGAATGTTAGAATATGTGTAGCATATGATTATGCCCATCAGAGACCATTCTTTATATGAGAACTGCGAACAGACAAGTAGACAGAATGATTCAGTTAGTTGACATCAACCATATGTTAAGAGTATACCTCAGTAGTACTAGCACAATGGATATAAAAATGAAAAACTCATTGTGGCAGGGGATAGATGATATACATTGTTTTCAAAAAATAGGCTAATATTAACCAAGGGTAATTTAACTACTGCTACTGCTGACTGTCAAACATTGAGTGTTGAAAATCAACCACATGAACTATTAGTATGACACCATTTTTAGTTTTCAATCTGGCACCATCGTTGTAGGAAACAAATGGACTATTATGAACCTCTTCTTCCCTAAAGGGGTGGTGAGTCTTCTTTTTTAAAAATTTTTTAATTTTTAGTTTTTAGTAAATCATAAGCATATAGATCATGTATATCTTAAGGCATTTATGGAGGACAATGTGCTGATTTCATATAGAATTAGGAATACTTATGTCACACTGGCTAATATATATTTCCTCTTGTTTACTTAGTTATTGTGTTAAGACACTTACACCCTATACTAATAGATCTGACATGTACCCTTGCATTATGCAGCATTGGTGTGATCCCACCATTTACCCTCCCTCAAACTGACCTTCCTGCTCCCCACTCAACCCCCCTCCTCCCTCTTTCATCTGGGGCCATGGTTGTGATCTATTTTTCATATGAAAGTGTGAGTGATTGTAAATTGGTTTCATAATAGTACTGAATACATGGGATATTTTTTCTTCCATTCTTGAGATACTTTACTAAGTAGGATATGTTCCAGTTCGATCCATGTAAGAGAGCTAAAGTCGTCATCTCTTTTAAGGCTGCATAATATTCCATGGTATACATATACCACAATTTATTAATCCATTCATGGGTTGATGGGTACTTGGCCTTCTTCCATGACTTTGCTATTATGAATTGAGCTGCAATGAACAATCTGGCACAAATATCTTTGTGATAAAGTGATTTTTGGTCTTTTGGATATACACCTAGAAGAGGAAATGTAGGATCAAACAGCAGGTTTACTTTTAGATTCCTGAGAATTCTCTATACTTCTTTCCAAAAGGGACGTATTAGCTTGTATTCCCACCAGCAGTGCAGAAGTGTTCCCTTTTCTCCACATCCATGCCAACATCTGTAGTTGTGGGATTCTGTTATGTGAGCCAGTCTTATGGGAGTTAGATGATATCTCAAGGTGGTTTTGGTTTGCATTTCTCTGATGATTAAGATGACTATTTTGTCATGTGTCTATAGGCCATGTGCCTATCTTCTCCAGAGAAACTTCTGTTTCAGTCCCTTGCCCACAATGAAATGGTATTACTTGTTATTTTCTTATTAATAAGTTTGAGTTGTCTGTGGATTCTGGTTATCAAATCTTTGTCAGAAGCATAACCTGCAAATATCCTTTCCCATTCTGAGGCTGTCTGCTTGCTTTGCTTACCGTATTCTTGGCTGTGCAGAAGCTTTTTAGTTTGATCAGACCCCAGTAATGTATTTTTGGTGGGGTGGTCTTCCTCATAAAATATTCTAGGCCAATTTCTTCAAGTGTTTCCGCTGCACTTTCTTCAAGAATCTTTATAGTTTCATGCCTTAGCAGTTTTGCCTTTCATGCTTGTGGGACTTCATCCAGCATTATTATCAAAAGATTTTCAGGTTTAAATTGGTATTATGTATAAAATTATATGAAACTGAGGGAGTTATTATAGAGGAAAAGGTATACCAGCAAGCATGTAACAGAAAACATACTCATCCCATCATATCTATTACATTCCACACTACCCACAAGCTCCTAGCCAGAAAGAGTTATGAGACAGCTTTTAGAGGTGCAATTGACATTTCAACAGAAGGATTATGACATTCGAGGATGGGGCATGATCCCTTAGGGCACACACAGTAAGCCAGTAAATATGCTTTGGTTCTGTGACTCTAACAGGGAAATACATGGTCCAGGACTCAGGCAGTAGTCCCTTCCATGACCCAAATTGGAAAACTTGGACTTTCTGTTTCTGCATCTCTAGGTTTTTCAGGCTAAAGATGGTGTATATCACAAAGACAGAATACTTGCACAAGGAGGCACAGCAAGAATGCATTAAACTTTAAGTTATGGCAGCCTGCTGGTTATTTTGGGCTCAGTAGCTTAACAAAAAGGAGTTAATCATTCTAGCAAAGTTGATTGACTTGAGAGCAAGGGGAATAAAAGTAGACAGAGTGAGGGCTCCTGTAACACAGTGGGGGGAGAGAGAAAGAATATATTTGCCACCCAGGTGACAGTGAAAGATCTCTTTGTACTCCCTTGTCAATTTTATTCATAAATACAAAATACAGGAGCTACGGTCTGAAAAGTATATGGTCACCCAGGGCTCAGACCCTTTAGAAATGAGGGTCTAGTTTACCTCACCAAATTATGCCAGCTTAGAATGAAGCATGAGTGACAGAGGAGGTAGATAATGAGTTATTTTGTGGTCCCTAGCCCAACTGCAGCAATGGACAGCTATCTTATAAATTTTCCCAAGTAAAGAGACCAACCAGAATCGTACAGGTGCTCTTTCCAATGGGGGAACTGTGCAGGCAGTTAGATAGGAGCGATACAAGGGATGGCCTGTAGGGAATGCTATGGTAAACTACTCAAATCCTCCATTAAGAAAACAGAGATGAATTTGCAGAGCTGAATTTCTTCATAGGACTTGTCCTCCATCCTCTGTGAAAGAGGTCTGTTGCTCAGGTTTTTCTCTCCCTGGGGGCAGTCTACTTCCCAGTTCAGGCTATCTTTGAAGATGCTTCACAGGTTCAAAGCTCCCTGAGGGATCCTTGGAAACCTCTCTTGCACTTGGCTCATAGTTTAACTTCTCCTTTGCCCACTTCTGCTTCTCTTGCTCCCAGGAGCACTCCCTAGTAGACCTCCTGAATGCAAAACTGAGAATCTGTTTCCTGGGGAACTTGATCTACAATATCTCACCTTAGCATTTATTTTGTGTGGTGTGCTAGAAGGAACTAATATTATTTTTATTCTGTACAGAAAGCTTAGTGTCCCAAAGGCATTTATTGAAAAATACATCAAAAAGTCCATTGAATTATAATGCTAGTAGTAGTATATATAAAATTCTATATGCATGTTTTCCCCTTACCTTTCTATCTTACTTTATTGCTCTATTTGTTTAATAAATTAAACTAATATTGTATTTATGCCACTTTTTAAAACTTCAAGGTATTAAGGGGGTACAAATATTTTTTCTACATGAATACCTTTTATGATGTTTAAGTCAAGGCTTTTAGTGAACCCACATGCTGAATAGTGTTCATTGTACCTGAAAGGTAAATTTTAATTACTATGTATTTATATTTGTTAGGGCAAGCCTTCTCCCTTTGTTTATTCTCTTTATATTTAACCATTATTATAACCTAGGAATTGTTAAGTCTTTGATCAATGTTTCATAAAAATTGGATTTAAATTATGAATAAATGGAATTTATAATTCAAAATGATAAAAGGCAATACCTTTTAATATTGAGTCTTCTCATCCCTTAACATGCTGTTAACATAGAGCATATAGTTAACATCTCTAACTATAGAGATATAGTTTCCTTTTATGTTCTTCCATTGCTCCTTCACATTTTTTTGATGCCCCTACTTATTTTACTATTGCTATTATTTAGTGACACCATTTCTTTTTATTTCTCTCTGGATTTATTTCTTTGATAATTCTACCCAAAGTCCTCATCCTGGCTGTCTCCCTTCTAAAGAAAGGAACTTTCCTTTCATCCCTATATATTCTAGATATCATGCTTCTTGTCCTGGTGAAGATTAATCAAATTCTGGAGGGTGAGAATATCTGTGGTAGGCTGGTAGACTAATGGGAAATAAAATGTAAGCAAGCTTCACAGGTCAGGAAATGCTACATTAGTCGTCACTTCTCAGCAGCAGTATTGAAGGTAAAATGTTGCATTACCTTGCATCTATCCTGGTTCTTGAATATTTTGTTGTATTGATATGCTATCAGCCCAGGTTTGATTTTTCAAAAAGTATTTACTGAGCGAAGAAAAATAGCATCAAACCAAATAGCTGACACCTGCAGTAAAATAAAAGATTTCTTCAGAGATCCTAGTTTCCATGTAATTTTAGAGAAGCAGATATGCTTAGAATTGATACACATGAAGAAAGCCACTCCCACCTCTCTTTTTGACTTGGCAATAGAATCTTCAAAGGAAAGAATGCCAGCATGTGAAGCAGCTGGTCCTGGATTTGGTGGTGGATGCTTCGGGAAGAAAAATAAGATGTTTATTACTTTTTTCTTTTTTGCTACACTGTCACCACAGAAAATATGGTGTTTAGAGTCAGATTTACATTGTCATTTGGAGAGGTAAATCTTGAGTTATTACTAATGTGCTGAATCAGAAAATATCTTATTGCTGTTTTCTCTGAGAAGTCTGGGTTTCGAAATATACACATGGCTGTGTGCTTCCTATATTGAAAATTATTTTGAATTCTACTTCTGATTATGATGAAATAAACAAATTTGTATTTATATTTTTGCCAAAAAAATTTAAAAAACACTATAAGGAACAACTCTTTTCAGACATGAGACAAATGAGTATTTTAAGACCTTGATTTCTGACAGATGGGGAATAAAAGAATGGAGCACTATCATTTTTTGTCCCAGATTTATTCTTGGAAGAAATTACTGGACACTAGCACAAAGAGGGAAACCAGTAGCTTGCTGAGTCAAAGAAACAGATATCGAAGTTCAAAGACTTTAAGGTGGCTATAATTTTCTAGAATGAGTCCTATAGAGCAGGGAGCCAAATTGACAAAGACCTTTAGAAATGTGCACAGACATCTCCTTTCACATCTTTGGATCAATACTATTTTGCACGTGCATGGGGCATGAGGATGGATAAAGAATAATTCCTGAAGGAAGAACAATTACTGGGGCTGAGGCAGGTGGATCCTGTGAGCTCAGGAGTTTGTGACCAACTTGAGCAAGAGTGAGACCCCATCTCTACTAAAAATGGAAAACTAGCTGGGCATTATGGTGGGGGTTTGTAGTTCCAACTTCTCAGGAGGCTGAGGCAAGGAATTTGAGGTTGCTCTGAGCTATAATGTCATGGCACTGGACACTGTGAATTAACCTATTCTAAGAGCTTATCAATGGTTGGAAATTAAATTTCTATCATGCAGAATATATACTGAATGTATAGAGAATTAAGTAAATACTACAGTTCGCCATATCTAAGTCACAGGGAAAAACTTTCCCTGGGGAAAAAAGACTACACTAGGCCTTATTTGAGAAAAGAGATTAAAAACAACCATCAAAGGATCAAAAATATTATTCAAATAATTTCACTTCCTACCAGAATAAAGTCCAATACTATTAAGGAAATATAATTATATCCTGCATTCAGAACATCTAGCATACAAATAAAATTTTCTAGATATACGAAGAACTAAGAAGATACGACCAATAAGCAAATTAAAAACTCTCGCAATAGAAGTAGGGATTTAAATGCTAGAGATGATGAAATTAGCAGAGAAAATATTTCAAAGAGCCATTGTAAATATATTCCATATGCTTTATAATTTACAGGAAAGCAAGAACATGAGTGTAGAAATGGAAGATACATAGAACATGCAAATGTAACCCCCATAGTTAAAAATATAATGTATGAAATAAAAATTTCACTAGATGTGTAATCAGGGACTTAAAGACTATAGCAGGAAAGATCACATAGTTAAAAATGTAGCAATGCAAAAATATCAAAAATAAAGAATGGGGAGAAATAAGATAAAAATCAAAGCCTGTGGAGAAATATCAAGTGAAATAGGTAGGAAAAATATATTTGAAGGCATATGGCCAAAATTTTTCCAAATTTATTAAAAATTGTATGACCTCAATTTCAAGAATATCAATTATCCTCAAACAGGACAAGTAAAAGAAAAAAAATCACAAAAGTTATGCTGCAATCAAACTGTTTGAAACAAATAATAAAAAGAACACCTCAAAAGCAGCTGCAGAAAAAAATAGAAGATAATAAGATACAAAAATATAATTAACTGCAGACTTCTTATAAGAAGTCTAAACAAATCAGAAAACAATGAGGTTAAACATTTAAAATGTTGAAAGAAAAAAAGTTCAGGTAGGATTTTTCCAAACAAAATTATCATCCAGAAATAAGTGTGAATAAATAATTTAATACCAATGAATAATAACAGTACTTTTCTTTTGCTGATTTGAATCATAAGAAATTTTAAAGACTGTTTTAGATTTAAAGAAAATGGCTTGCTTAAACTTTTATATATATATATATACACATATACATATATATATAGTTTTGTGGAAAGGTAATAACTGAGGAAAACAAAAGATATATTTTAAATGTAAGTTATATTTTAAATATATTTCTTTTTTTATTGTTGGGGATTCATTGAGGGTACAAAGAACCAGGTTACATTGATTGTGTTTGTTAGGTAAAGTCCCTCTTATAATTGTGTCCGTCCTTCAAAAGGTGTGTCACACACCATGACCAATCACCTCCTTCCCTCTAGGCTCTCTCCTTCCTTCACCTCCTACTGTGTAGTAGGTCATTAAATGTCCTCAAATCAGCATTGAGTACATGGGATTCTTGCTTCTTCATTCTTGTGATGCTTTACTAAGAAGAATGTGTACCACTTCCATTCAGGTTAATTCAAAAGATGTAAAGTCTCCATATTTTTTAATGGCCGAATAGTATTTCTTGGTATATATATATATATCACAGCTTGTTAATCCATCCCTGGGTTGGTGGGCATTTAGGCTGTTTCCACATTTTGGCGATTGTAAATTGAACTACAAGAAACAGTCTAGTGTGAGTGTACTTCTGGTAAAAGGATATTTTTCCTTCTGGGTAGAAGCCCAGTAAAGGGATAACAGGATCAAATGAGAGGTCTATTTTGAGTTCTTTCAGAGTTCTCTGTACTGCCTTCCAAAAAGGTTGTATTTGTTTGCAGTCCCACCAGCAGTATAAAAGTGTTGCCTTCTCTTCACATCCACACCAGCATCTACAGATTTGAGATTTTGTGATGTGGGCCTTTCTCATTGGGGTTAGATGATATCTCAGGGTGATGTTGATTTGCATTTCTCTAATAATTAGGGACAATGAGCATTTTTTCATATGTTTGTTAGCCATTTGTCTATCTTCTTTACAGAAGGTTCTATTCATCTCTCGTGCCTAGGGAAAAGCTTTATGAAGAAGACTGCCATGGCAATTGCAGCATCAACAAAAATAAACAAATGGAACTTAATTAAACTGAAAAGCTTGCGTACAGCTAAGGAAATAAGAACCAAAGCAAATAGACAACCCACATAATGAGAAAGGATATTTGCATATTTTGAATCAGACAAAAGCTTGATAAGTAGGAACTACAGAGAACTTAAATTAATCAACATGAAAAAAGCCAATAGTCCCTTACCTTTTAAATGAAAGATATTTTTAAAATATTAATAAATAAAAAAAAATAAACTGATATTGGGAAAAATAATAACATTTTATGTTGGAATTTATGTCATATATGGAAATAAAATGTAAGAGTACATTTGGATGGGGAAATAGAAGTTAATGACTGTAGAGGTTTTTACATTACATTTAATATATGCAATTAATGACAAAATGCAGAGAAAGAGCAAAGAAGGCACAATAAAGAGATGGAACTGATAGAAAAAAATGTCAAGAAGATAATATGTATTAGTCAGGCTTTCCCAAAGAATCAGAACCAATAGGAGAGAGAGTGAGAGATTGATTGATTGTAAGTAATTGGCTCACATGTTTGTAGAGGCTGACAAGTACAAAATTTGTAAAATAGTCTGGTCGACTACAAACCCAGAGAGTTGATGTTATAGCTCAAGTCCAAAGGTGGTCTGGAAGCATAATTTCCTCTTCCTTGGGGAATTGTTTTCTTTTTGATCTTAATGCCTTCAACTGATAGAATATGGCCACTCATTAAACTTTTCAGTTTAATCTGTTTTACTCAAAGTTTGCTGACTAAAAAGTTAATCTTATCTCATGGAGACATATAGAATGGTATTTGACAAAATATCTGGGTAGTATGGCTTAGCCAAGTTTACACATAAAATTAGCCATCACATTAAAATCTAAATTGGCTAAACACTCCAAGGAAAAGAAAAACTTGTAAATTGGATAATAAAGCATAATCCAAATAAATAGTGTCTACAAGACACACTTAAAATATGAAGAAATAAATACACTAAAGGTAAAAGAAGTAATCAGATATAACATATGAACACTATTTATATGACAGCAGATATGGCAATATTAAGATAAAATAAAGTAGACTTTAAACAGTAAATATTCCCAGGGATTAAAGGAAAATACTTTATAATAATACTTTATCAAGAAGATGTAACAATTATGAAAACATATACACTTAAAAAAATCATCAGTATACCTAAGGCAAAAAATCGAAGGGAGAAATAGGCTACAAATATCATCAGATATTTTAATACTTTTTTCATCAGAAATTGAGAACAGAGGAGAGTGAGAATGTTTGTTGAATTATAATACACAATTTTCACTTATAATTAATAATAATTATTGTGGGAGCAAGAGGATATTATAAACACAAAAATCACTAGCAAGTCTCTGGAACAGGGCCTTTAATTTTTTTTACATTAGGGATATCATGATTGTCCTTAATTGAAAAGAATATTTAACCTAGAAATAAATCTTTTTATAAACAAGTACTTTGCTAGTATTTGAGTACAGCTTCTTATGTCTGAATCATTAGACATATTTTATTAACACATTTTACTTATAATTAAACTAGGAAGGTTGAATTTTTATTTTAATTTTTAAAATTATTTTTATTATGAAAGAATGCTGGATAATGTAAAAAGCTTTTTCTGAATCAATTGAAAGAAATACATGTTTGTTTTTATTCTATTTATGTGGTGTATTATATTTATAGATGTGTGTATGTTGAACCAACCTGTGTCTCTGGGATAAAACCGATTTGATCATGGTTTATAACCTTCTTTTAATGTGTTGTTGTATTCTGTTTGCCAATATCTTGTTGAATATTTTTGCATCGGTATTCATTAATGATGTTGGTATATAGTTTTCTTTCTTTGTTGGGTCCTTTCCTGGTTTGGAGATCAGGGTGATACTTGCTTCATAGAATGTGTTAGGTAAGATTCCTTCTTTCTCTATATTTTGGAAAAGTTTATGCATTATAGTAATTAGTTCCTCTATGAAGGTTTGATAGAATCCTAGTGTGAAACCATCTGGCCCAGGGCTTTTTTGGGGGGCGATTTTGTATAATCATTGCTATTTCAGGACTTGATATTGGTCTATTCAAGATTTCTAACTCTTTTGGGCTGAGGTTTGGAAGGTATTGTGCTTTAAGATATTGCTCCATCTCCTCTACATTTTCATATTTCTGATAACAGAGTTTTTTGTGGTAATTGTTGAGAATTTTTTTATTATTAAATCATAGTTGTGTACATTAAT
>CAUYON010006094.1:0-72845 GCA_963573935.1 Arctocebus calabarensis | reverse complement strand
AAGCAAGTCTCTTGCCTCTGTCTCCCAAGTCGCTGGGACCACAGGTGCCCACCACAACGCCCAGCCATTTTTTGGTTGCAGCTGTCATTGTTGTTTGGCGGGCCCGGGGGCTGGATTCGAACCCGCCAGCTCAGGTGTACGTGGCTGGCGCCTTAGCCCGTTGAGCCACAGGCGCCGAGCCAACTCCGTGGGGTTCATTGTGCATCAAAGCATTCTGTTTACCACCGTCCCATGCCTGTAATAACAAATTCACCCCCTTGTCTTTGGTGACTAAGTATCTTTCACAGGTTTCTGCCATTGTGAAATCCCCCTATCACCAGCAAAACCAGGGGCTACCTCGCCCACTGTCACACCTGGTCCACAGAAGAGAGCACCCACGGGGTATTGGAGTAAGACGAGAGAGAGAGCAGGCAGCTCCCACTGACAGAAGAATTGAGTTCAGACAGACTCAAAGTTTCAGATTCTCAACTTGAGGGTGGTGCCTGTGGCTCAAAGGAGTAAGGCGCCAGCCCTATATGCCAGAGGTGGCAGGTTCAAACCTAGCAAAAAAAAAAAAATCTCAACTTGTGTAGATAGCCTCTAGAAGCTGGAAAGGGCAAGGAAGCAGCACCTTCTCTAGACATTCCAGAAGGAATATAGTCCTGTCCACAACTAGATTTTAGCCCAGTGAAATATGTGTTAGACGTCTAACCTACAGAACTGTAAAAATATACATTTGTGTTGCCTTAAGCCATGGAGTTCGTGGTCCTTGTTACAGCAGCAGCAAGGTACTGATACAGCCACGTATCCCTAGAATCTAGCGGAGGGCTCCAGGGAAGTCTTGCCTCACCCCTCTCTAGGAGTCATGGCTTCCTCCATCTCCCACGTTCATGGAAGTGACACTCTAGGGACAAGTCCTGAGCGGTCCTTCTCTGGTGACAGCTCAGTCACTTCCCCAAATTATCTCAGCTGTTCAGTGACTTATGGGCACAGCTGGCCAGGGATTAAGTGGGGAAGATGCCCATCTTCTTTAACCTATTATTATTATACGCAATCATTGTCTATGGCGGAAAGCTTTCCTAGGGAGGGTTATTGGGATGAGTGTTAGACCCACTGCTGCAGTTGACCCTGAGGCTATAATGACATTGAATTGTGTTCCTCTCCACAGCAAAATTCATACATTGAATCCTCACCTCTATTATCTCAGGATGTGATGTGGTTTGGAGACAAGTTCTTTACAGAGGTAATCAAGCTAAAATGAGGGTACTAGTATGGGTTTTAATCCAATGATCCATGCCTTTATGAAAAAGGGAGATGTGGATACAGAGATGGCACATTGAACCTTCAGGAGGCTGTTTCCATGCTCCCCTGCCCAGAAGCCGCTGGCTGGTATAGAAACTGGTCAGAACAGAGATGTGTAGCCTCTTATGGTCACCTCCTTTGTCATCCAGGGGCCCTTGGTCTGAGATGATGTTGTGCAGGATCTTGTGTTGGTAAACCTTTGACCAGTAGTCTGGCAGAAAATGCAAACCTATTTCTAGGATACATGACAATCCCAAACAGGGTAAATTATGGCAAATTTTCAGGGAAGAAGTAATTGATGTGCTGAGGTCTGAATGTTTGTGCCCCCAGAAAATTCATGTTTTGAAACCTGATAACTGATGTGACAGTATTAGGAGGGGGGGTCTTAGGAAGGTGATGAGGTCCCATGACTGGGATTCGCGTCCTTATAGAAGAGACCTCAGAGCACTGCCTTGTCTCTGTGCTGTGTGAGGGCACAGAAGGAAGACACCTCTGTGGACCAGGAAGCAGGTCCTCCAGACACTCAATGTGCCAGTGTGGCCTTGGACTTCCCAGCCCCCAGATCTGTGAGAAATAAATTTCTGCTGTTTTGGTTCGACACCTGGGGCTCAAGCAGCTAAGGCGCCAGCCACATACACCTGAGCTGGCAGGTTCGAATCCAGCCCAGGCCGCCAAACAATGACGGCTGCAACCAACAAAAAATGGCCAGGCGTTGTGGCGAGTGCCTGCAGTCCCAGCTACTTGGGAGGTGGAGGCAGGAGACTCACATGAGCCCAGGAATTGGAGGTTGCTGTGAACTGTGATGCCACGGCACTTTATCCAGGGTGACAGCTTGAGGCTTTGTCTCAAAAAAATTTTTTTTCCCTGCTGTTTCTAAGCCACCCAATCCATGATATTTTGTTTTAGCAGCCAGAATAGACTGAGACAGGCTAGGTGGCTTCTTGGAGGGGTGGCTGTCAGTGGCTCCGCCTGGTCTCTGTTGCTGACAGGTGGGAGAGTAGCAGTGGTAGGAGCCAGCTCAGTTTTGCTGAGAGGAAGTCCATGCTGCTGGGACACCATGGCTGCTCTTACCTGGGGCTACATGAGGACAGACGTTAGTAGACAGTTATCAGCTGAATCGTCCTGCTCACCTGCTGGTTTCATGCTTCCTTTCTGGGGGGCATCAATCAATGTGCAATGCCAGTACCCCTCTGCAAGGAGGGACCAGGCCTCTCTGAATCCTCTCTCTGCCTGGAAATTCAGCCCCTGCTATCCCCAGCACCTTCTTCACTGGAAGGGGAGGACCAGTGTGAGTCACGTGGAGCCAGGCAGGTTCTGCCCTGTGTCTGGGTCTGGCAGCCTGTCTCCAGCTGCTATCAACCTCTGCTGACGCCCAGTGTGCCCCATGGGTAAACATACTCAGGTGATGACAGGGCCTTGCTAGTGACAATACTTTTTCCAAACCAGCAGTCAGTGGTAGAAATTCAATACACCATCTGAAGCTGGTAAGGCAGATCTTTGGGGATGGGAAGGTCTTGAAGTTGTTCTTAAATATAGTAGCACCTCTGTAAGTCGACTACCCATGCCTAGAGCCTGCCTGCTTCCTCCAGGAAGCCCTCCCTGCAGCCCTTCCCACCAGGTAGTCACCTGTATCTGTCATCTGTCTCTAGGGCAGGCATCAGGGCTGTCCTTGTCTACATGCAGAGGAGATCACCGTAAGGCACTAGTTCTCCTGCACTGATACACGTGTGGGGCACTTCCGGTCCATGAAAACTGGGTCAGCTTAAGGAGGTGGTCAGTGTAGGGAGGTAACCCACTATGGAGATTTTACTGTATTTTCTTCCCATTATTCATTCATTCAGTCAGCAAACTTTCATTGAGGGTCTACTTATAGCCAGGCACTGTGCTGTGAGCTGGGATGGGGGTGCAGTGGGAGGTGGGAGTAGGCAAAGCAGGTTCCACCTGTCTGAGGGGGAGGAGAGAGAGAGAGAGAATGAGAACCATTAATCAGACAAATGAATAAAGCTCACAAGCTGTAATGACAGCTGAGAAGGAAAATGCAGGCAGGAAGGGGCCGTAGCACTCAGAGATCTGCTCCCATGGGGTGGGCAGTCAGAAACGCTTTCCTGGAGAGCTGGGTGCCTTGAAGAAAGAGTGTCTTGGGGGACTGGCAGCACTGCACAGTCCATGGAGGGGGACATCCCTGAGTGCCAGGCACAGGGCCGGCTGGCCTCCCGCCCCTGATGGTGGAGGTGGAGGCTGGGTGTGGTGGGGAGCCAAGCTGCTAGGCCCAGCTGGACTCTGCCTCCCAGGCTAGAGAGCTTTCTGTCTGAAAGCCTTTAACAAGAGCTGCTCTGAAAAAGCATCAAAGAGACCACAGGAGAGAAAAAACAGCCCCGCTGCAAGGGAACAATACCTCCAAGTCCTTTATCTGGGAACTAGAGGAGGCTTCCAAAGGTCACTGCATTCTGTGTCAAAGATTCCAGGAACGCTTCCCAGACAGGCAGGCAGACCAGGGAAATGAGCCAGGATCCAATGCAGTCACTGGTGCAGGTGGGGCGGGGTAAGGAGGATGGGGAGAAGGGAAGAGGGTGCAGGGCAGTCCCAAGGAAGAGTGGCAGGGTGGCTCCATGCCTAAAGCCTGCCTGCTTCCTCCAGGAAGCCCTCCCTGCAGCCCTTCCCACCAGGTAGTGCAGGCATCAGGGCTGTCCTTGTCACTCAACACTCCAGGCCCTCAGGCCTGGCCAGAGGGATGCCTGGGGCCTCACCAGCAGAGCAGGTGCTCAGTGATGCCCATGGAAGATTTACTATAGGATCCGGGTCTGGGGGAAGGAGAGGGGGAAGAACAAGGATACAGCCAATGGGATTCACAAGTGTCACTGCACTGCCTAAGCCTGGGTTGGAAATCCTCCAGAGTCTCAGGCTGGGCCCACAACCCTGTCACTGCCTTAGACTCTGTTGTCCCAACTATGAAAACATAGCAATGGTTTTTCTTGTTCTAAGTCACTCCCTATTTGTGATTAACTTTTATATATTTATAATATTTTCCCCACATAAATGAATAAACACATTTGAAGATAATGCGACATAGGCTCAGTCCTTGCATTTTTGTTGTCTTGAGTGGGACTGAATGAGCGTTAGTGTGGGCAGCCCCCCCTGTGCACTGCAGAGCATGTAACTCTCCCTGGGCTCTACTCATTAGGTGCCAATAGCATCAGTCCCCTAAGTTGTGACAAACCAAAGTGTCTCCAGGCACTACAAGATCGTTGCAAAGTCATTCCCAGAACCACCATGATATTGTGTGGGGCTCCAGGTTCTGGGAAATAGGGTTGCTCTTGTACAAGCCAAGTACAGCAGGACCAGAGAAAAGGGGAAATTAACTCTGAGCCAGGCAAGGTCATGTAGCTCAGCGTCCTGCCTCCATGGAGAAGCCATGCAGTTGTCCTTGGGGTGCCCATGTGTGGCTTCATCAGGGCCATCAGGCCAGCCCAAGCAACACTGACAGTCCCCAGCACCAGCCATTGTGACACTGCTCCTCACAGCAACCTGCCACACCGGTGGCCCCACTGTGACTCTGGTGCCAGCACAATCTGTGCCTTCTCACAACGACAGCCGGCCCCGCCCGGAAGGCAGCTCTCTGTAGAGCTCCCCAAGCTGTTACTGCCACAAGCTTCCTGCACCTCATTCTTCTAGTTCCTCCTTGCATGTGCTTTGAAGGCTCCAGGGAGGCTGCTCATGTTAGATCGTTTCTGGAACTGAGCTGGGCTGTGGGGGGAACACTGCGAACTGTTTCTTCCGTGTTCACAGGGGTAGCTATGACAAACAGCTGTCACGGTTCTCATCGCAGCTCTCAGAACTCTTCAGGTTATAGGAGGCAGAAATTCGACTCAAACTGATTTATGCAACTGAAAAGCCCGGGGTCACGGGGTCAGGCTGTATCCAGACCCTCACTGTGTGTCCGGCCTTCAGCTCAGCTTTCCTTCCAGGTACCCCTCACAGGGTAGCTGCAGAGGCGGCTTGCGTGATCCTTGCACTCAAGGTCCCCCTGGAGGCAGCACCTCTTCCTGGTACTTCCAGCTATGTCCTGGAATGGAGTCTGAAGTGAGTCATGTGGGTCACGTGCCCACCCCAGGTTGCACAGGAAGAGTGAGTGGGGTGCAGAGGCCCCTTCCTATGAACCAGGGGAATGAGGATGAGGAGGTGGATCCTCGGAGGCACATGTGAGTGGCTGTTACCAGAAGAAGGGTCGCTTGGTGCTGGGGACACACTCTTGACATCCTCTATGCTAGAGCTCCGTAGCTGAGTGGAGGCTGTGTCACTTGGCCGCCCGCCTGCCCATCACCGGTCACAAGTCCCTGGACTATTATTTTTCTCTTCCTGTTAGTCGCTGATGCTCTTCCTAGCAGCAGGAAGCCATCCTATTCTGGTTGAAACTGCTTCTTGCTGAAGGGGTTCGGACTCCTTCCTAACACCCAGCAGCCATAGGACAGGCACAGTCTGGCCTTTAATGCAGAAGCTTTTTTTTTTTTTTTTTTAATTGTTGGAGATTCATTAAGGGTACAAGAAAACAGGTTACAATGATTGCATTTGTTAGGCAAAGTCCCTCTTACAATCGTGCTTTGCCCCCCCAAAGGTGTGGCATCAAGACCCCACACCCTTGCCTCCTTCCCTCTCTCAATGCAGAAGCTCTTTGATGCCCACAGGCAGCCTTGAAGATGGTGCTGCCGCCCTGCTGACCCCACTTGGTCCCAGCTGTGATAGGCCCTGCAGGGGGCTCTGCCCAGCTCCCGGCTCTGCCCCTGGTCTGCAGCCGTGTCCAGCCATTCAACCCTGGACACATCCCCATGGGGCTGGGACCAGAGGAGCTAAGAGCATCACCTCTGGCTGTGCTCAAAGCTGACCCCTTTGGAACGCTCAGGTTGCGTCGCTGTCCTTCCTCTGGGGAGCTGCATGTTGCCAGACCATCTGCCCCTCTGCGCCTCCCAGCTGCGATCGGGGTCATCCTGGCCCCCTCTTTCCCCTTGTGCTGCATCTCAGAGGGCAGTAGTCGGGGTCTCCATCCTTCTCCGAGAAGACAACCCACCGCCATCTTCCTCTCCTGACAAGACGTGCGTAAGGAGGGGTGGCAGAGGACAGACTCCTTCCTGTCACAGTCTGGCCACCAGTGTCTCCTCCCCAACGGAGCTGTGGTGCTGACGTGTGTGAGTGACCGTCTGTGCCATGTCGTACTGTGGTGACTCTGTGGTCACTATTGCACAGTCTCCAGATTCATGCCCTCTGTGACCCCCACCAGGGATTTTCTAGATGAGAACAAATAAGGTCTTTGCTGTGGTGATTTCCCACCCCCACGTCTACCACAATGCAGGTGGTAACTTCTCACAGGGGAAGAACACGCCTCTGCTCTTCACAGATACGCCAGCACCTCAGAGGTTCTTCCAGGCTCAAGGGCTGGGCTCCACGCTCCTCCACGGACTCCCGGCTGCAGCCAGTGCCCTGTGGTTCCTAGGGCTCGTCTGGAGCGTTGGGAGCACAGGTTTCTGTTGTTTATGTTTATCCATTTATTGCTGTGAAGCCTGGATTTTGCTGAATCTGTGTTGCTGAAATCAGCCAAGAAATCACTGCTATTTACTTTTTTAGGAAGATACTTGCTTCTGTGGTTGTCAAAGGCATTTCCATGCTATGTCTCTCTGTGTCTTCCAGAATAAAGCAGCGGGTCTTACAAAAACCTATTAGTGTGTGATCTGCTTACTAATTTTCCCCACTAACTTAAATCTTGAAAGCAAGAGAATCAAAGACTCCCATGGTGTGGTTTAGATTGCATTTTCTTCTCCTATATTCTGGACCTCAGGGATTTTCTAGGATGACGTCCTAACCTAAACAAAGGAGGAATCTGTGCCATGGAGGCCCCAGGTGATTTATCTGAGACCCCCTCTGGCTGGCACCTTAGCTAGGACCAGAAGGCAGGCCCCCCGACCCCTGGTTCATGGGTTTTAGGTTTTGTGGCACACACCGGAAGGCAGAGGTAACAAAGGAGAGACCAATTGCTTGTCATTAACAAGAGAGACAAGACACAATGAGGCCCAGGCCAAGCAGTAACCCATGGGAGGAGAGTTATTCTGCCATCCCCACAGGAAGAGAACAAGCCTTTATCAAATCAGCCCCTTATACACCAACGGTTCAGGTTCTGTCACTGGAGGGTTTTATGAGGGAACATCTTCCCCGGACTACAAAATAAAGTATTAATCTTCTATCCTATATAGAGAAGGCCTATTGTGTTATTTTAAAAAATAAGTTGTGGTGAAAGGGCTGAGACATTGACAAATTTCTGGTTGCAGGTCACAATGCCTACAGGAAACTTGGGCTGCCAGGAGGTTCCTCTGGGCTGAAGGGTATTGTCATCAAGCCTGCAATTCACACATTCTGCCACTAAGTGGCGGCAGGTAGCACGGCCAAGTGGTCCAAACGCACAGTCACGGAGATTACCGTTCAGGTTTCTGGATTAGAGGGTCTGTTTTTCTCTCCTCCTCCCACACCCAGAGAAAGGGATTTCAGAGATTCACTATTCTCAAAAGGGCTAAGAGCCAGGGTTATAAATGATAATGAAATATGTTTTTGTTCAGGCATAGATACTATTAGGTGTTTCAAAACCAAAAAAGAATAATCAGTGAAAAGTTTTCCTGGCACCAGGCTCTAGTTTCCTTCCCAAGGGTGAGAAACATCTTTTTTTTAGCCTTCTAGAAAGGCTCTATAATTGCGCAGGAGTATCTATAGGCTCATTCTTTTTTTTTTTTTTTTTTTTTGAGACAGACTTTTACTTTGTCACCCTGGGTAGAGTGCCATGGCATCATAGCTCACAACCTCAAACTCTTGGGCTCAAGTAATCCTCCTCCCTCAGCCTCCCAAGTAGCTGGGAATACAGGCACCACCACAATGCCCAGCTAGTTTTTCTATTTTTAATAGAGACAGGGTCTTGTTCTTGCTTAGGGCCTTGAACTCCTGAGCTGAAGGGATCCACCCTCCTCAGCTTCCCAGAGTGCTGGGATTACAGGTGTGAGCCACCATGCCTGGCCAGGCTCACTCTTTTTCCCTTTTCCATTTTATCCTCACATGGTGGCACACTCTACACATCTTCTGCACTTTGTTCTTTTACTGAATACACCTTGGAGAACTTCTGTGTCCATTCATTGTGTTTGTGGTTGCATACTATCTAAGTGTTTGGATGTTTCCTTATGCATTTGCTGGTCCCCTGTTCATGGGCATTGATGCTGTTTATAGTCATTTTCATACAAACAATAACACATTGAATAACTGCTCATGGGCTATTTTTGCATAGGTATGATATATAATAGAAAAATTCCTAGATATAGAATTCTTAGGTCAAACTGCTCATGCTTTTTGACAGAAGTGATCTAATTTTCCTCCATAGAAGTAGCAGGGATTTGCATTCCAACGGGCTGCCCGTTTCCCCTGTCTTTCTGGATCTCTGACCAGAGGTCCCCTATCTAGGTCTCTGATAGGTAAACACAAGGACATCTCAGTGTGGTTATAGTTTACGTTTCTTATTATGAATGAGGAAGGACATATTTTCAGATGCTTAAAAGTCATCTACATTTATTTTCCTTTCTTGTGACCTGATTCTTACTCTTTGCTGCTTTTTTTTGAGTTGATCTTCTTTTTCTTATTTCTTTATGCTATTGGTGTGTTAGGAAAATTAAAAACTAATTGTGATATGAATTGCAAACTTTGTTTCCCCTGGTTTATTGTTGACTTAACTTATGGTAGTGATTGCCATGCAGGAGTTTTTCTAAAGTCAAATTTAGCCATCTTTTATATTATTGCTTTTTGGTTTTGTGGCATACATAGAAAGGCCTTCCCCATGCCAGATTCTTAAACATTTCTCTGAATAGTGATGGTTGGCTTAAGCTGAGTGAGGACGGGGTGGGCCTGTACCTCTCATCCTGTATACTGTGGGCATGAACACTGTTGTTCCTGTGTGCTAGGACAGGGCCTAATGCCCAGTGCCTAAGCCAGAGCTTGCTCATGGGAGAATCAGGGGAGGTTGCTTAAGGGAACTGCCAGAGCAGAGCTGCTGGCCCCAGCACACCCACAAACGAGTACGGACCATCTGCAGGCATCCGTCTCCCATGAGATCTGACCACTTAGAGGGACGCACTTGGACTCAGTGTATGATGTTTAAGGCTATGGGATCATTTCTTTCCAATTGCTGCTATTCAGGCTTCAGCATTGGAGAAAGGCTTGGGCTACAAAAGGCTTGATGAAGCTAAACTTTTTTTTGGCTGGGTGACCCAGAATGTTTAAGGAGTTGGAAAATGAACAGTGAAGATATGTTCAGGGGTCAGGAACCTGTGACTGCAGCCACAAAGCTGCCCTACCAGGATCAGCCCCCCAACTGGGTGCTCTGGCCTTTCGGGCCAGTGTGAGTGTTGGAGGGGGATGGAAAGGAGTTGGGGGGAGGGGAGGGAGCCCCTTGTCTTCAGGCCTCCCACACCGTGGCTTCCACCTAATCCATCCAAAAGGAGAAAACAGGGGGCAAACTGGGCGAGGACAGAGAAGGGAGTGGGAGCGAGGGGAGGGGCCGCCTCAGCTTTGTGCAGAGAAGACAAGTCTGTGAGCTTTCCCAAGGAGAGCCCACAGGCCGGAGGGGCAAAGGTGACACGAGCGCCTCCTCTCGGGCATGACCTTCAAGGGCATTATTCGGATGACTCTCCTTGGGAAGAGTGACTCTGTCTGTGACACTGTGCTCCCCAGAACAAGGGAGGGGTTAGGTCCTCTCCCCTCAGTGCCACAAGGATAGGAAGGCAGGGCGTGAGGCCCTGGGGGAGCTAAAGCAAGACTGGGTATGGGAAAGGGGGCGCTGGGGTGGTTACCAGGGACCCGGAGGACCTGGAATTCAGTACTGAGTCTAGAGGATCTGAGCAGGGAGACAACAGGGGGTCTCCCCTGCCCGGCAGGGCTTTGCGAGGCCGCGATGCCTGGGGGTTTCTCGCCCGGGAGGTGCCCAGCCCACAGCCGCGCGGGGCCGAGTGAGCAGGGCGCGGTCGCCGCGGTCCCTCCGCGACGCGCGCGCTCCGGAGCCCGCCAGGGGGCAGTGTGGCGCCCGGGGCAGCGTGCGGGAGCGTCGCCTGCACCTGTTCTACCCCGAGGACCGGACCCCTACGCTCCCCAGCCACCAGGTCCGGAGCACGCCCGGGAATCTGTCTACTCCCCAGGGCCCGGGGAGGCTGGGCGCCGTGACTTCCAGAGCCCGGGCTCCGGTCCCGCAGGATCCGGGTCCCAGCGCATCCGCCTGCCCCGCTGGCTGTCCCGGAGCCGGGCCCGGGGGGCGCAGGACCCCGCGCACGGCCCAGCACAGGCGAATCTTTGTCTTCCTTTTTTTCCCGCCGCGCGGCCTCGCGGGGAATTGTCCTCTGACCCCGGTTGCCGGGCGGGGGCGGCGCGGGGCCCGGTGGGGGCGCGGGCCGGAGCCGCAGGGAGTGCGGGGAGCGCCCCGTGCGCCGGGCAGAGGCGGCCCTGCGTGCCGTACGCTGCGTCCGGGGCGCGCCCGCCGTATTCAGCTTCCCGGGCTCATTAGCAGTCGCGGTGTGCGGCTCCGCGCGGGCTCACAAAGAGCTGCGGACCGAGCCGGCGGCGGCGGGGCGGGGGCGGCGGCTCACCGCGCAGCCCCGCGCCCGGGCCAGGTAAGCTGGGGGCCCGGGCCGCCTGACTCGCCGGTGCCTGCAACCTGCGGCGCCCGGGTCGGCGCGGGGACCGGGCGGCGGGATGGGGGTGGGTGCGGATGCGGCGGCCCGAGCTCCGTCCCCGGGATCCGGCGGGGCTGCGGGGCGGCCGCGGACAGGGATGATCGGCGGGGCCGGCCGCCGCCGAGCCCTGGGGGCGCAGACCGCCCGCCCCACTCTTCCCCGACCGGCTCGGACACCCTTCCCCCGACCGGCTGGCGGGCGCGCGGAGGACGAGCCGGCGGCTCGCGCATCCTGGCGGGGGCGCCGCGGCGAGGGGCTGTGGGCAGCGCTGGCCGCCCTCTCGGGTCCCGCGGGCTGGCCCGGCCGCTGGTGCGCTCGGCGGGCCCTCTCGGCGCTGCCATCAAGTCTCCGTGCCCGGCGGCAACTCCCGACTTTGGGGTCGTTTCTGGGTTCGCTCGTTCCGGAGAACCGGAGCCCCCGTAGTCGCTTCTCCCTTTTTTCGTTATAAAGAGGCCCGGAGGGAAGGACTCCGCAATTAAAAATTCCTCATCCTCCTTCCCCTGGGCAGCGCCGGCGCGGACCTGCCCCTCGGCCGGGGCCCCTTCCCCCTGGCGAGGCTGCCGGGCGGCGGTTTGTCCGCGGACGAGCCGGGCGGACGTGCAGCTCCCTGTCCGCGAACGGTACTTCGCTCCGCGCCGGGCGGCGGGCGGCGGGCGGTGGGCCTGGTGCGCCCGGGCAGGGGGCGAAGCTCCCTGGGCGCGGAGGGAAGGTGCAGCGGGAAGCCGTCACGGGGTCTTCCCAGGGGGCCTTAGATGGAACCTACTAGTCTGAACTTGGCATTTACTTGCAAGAGAAGGACTTTTAATTTTTTTAGATGAATTCAGATGCCGCCTGACGGGGACGGACTTAAATATACTGGGGTTAAGTGTGGTCACCTTACAGATGGTCTTGCTCTGGGTCCCTGAGCTGAGTTGTCCCTGGCGCCTTCAATCTGTCCACCTTTCTGGGTGTTATTTCTCTCTCTCTCTCTTTTCTTTTAGAAAGGACAGTGGTTTTTAGAAATAATAACCTGAAAGCTTTCAGGGTTGCAGTGGGATAACTTTTCCTAAGGTACAACCCGACGGATGTCAGAACCCTGCATTTCTTAGTCCTCTGGGTTAGGGTCCTTCCGGTGGGGTAAGGCAGGGTCCACGGGAGCGCGCAGGTCTCCTGCCCTGGGCCCTCACCCCAGGGTGGCTGTAGGTGCCATGTTGCAGAAGTCCTCTGAGCCTAGATCTCCTGGGGCTCCGGGTGGGGCCCAGGGGGCCAGTGAATGAGCTGGGACATGCTGTTTGTCAGCTGGCTTTGTCAGCAGCCCTCCCCGTCCTGGAGTAGGGTCCAAAGCCGAGCCAGGTTTGGGTGATGGCCCTAGCAGTGGGACACCTGAGGGTCTTCAATCTCCTTAGGGATCGTGCTGTGTGCCCCTCCCCACTGCCTGCCTTTCCATCCCTGGGCTGAGAAAAGCAGAGGCTGAGTCCCACAGGGTGTGGGTGTGTGTGAGCGGGAGAGACGCGGTCACTAGGAGGAGGCGAAGCTGGACAGTCCACTCCTCATGCCCTCCCCACCTTGCTCGCTTTCTGGGACACCTGGAGCCCAAGTTGTGGCTCCTTAACTTGTACATAAAACCACTTCTTCAGTACTTCTAACTCTCCTTTTGTTTTTGTTTTGTTTTGTTTTATAGAGACAGAGTCTCACTTTCTCGCCCTCGGTAGAGTGCCATGGCGTCACACAGCTCACAGCAACCTCCAGCTCCAGGGCTTAGGCGATTCTCTTGCCTCAGCCTCCCAGCTGGGACTACAGGCGCCCGCCACAACGCCCGGCTATATTCCTGTTTTGCAGTTCAGTCGAGGCTGGGTTTGAACCCGCCACCATCGGTATATGGGGCCGGCGCCCTACTCTATGAGCCATAGGCACCGCCCCCCTTTTTTTGTTTTTTAATATTAGTTTCACAGAAATATTTGGTGGGGATGGTTTGTGAAATGGAGATGCACAAATATCCAGTTTGCAACTGAGCTAAGAAATGTTAGATAAAAATAAAAGATAATTGTAAAAGACACCAGTCGCACCCCTGGAAGCTGAGAGGGGTGCTAAAACACCTTGATTTTTCCTAGACAAAACTGAGGAACTCAGAGGAAAAACACATTTGATGGCGAGGTTAGCCTTGGGCTGGGCTTTGTTTGGATGGGGCCATAGTCGGAAGGGGGCAGTGTGAGGGGCTGAGGCCCATCAGAAGCCCCCTGCAGGCCTCTGCTCCTTCCTAGGGCTCCTCTGTGTTCTTTGCCTTGCTCACCTGCCCTGCAACCCAACAGATATGGGCCTTAAGAGACACCATGGTCTAAAGTCTAGGAGAAACCTTTACTCCCCGGGGAGTCTGAGGGGACCCAGAGCCAGTGGGCATGGAGGCCCTGAACATGTCACTGGCTGGCCTCAGGGGCCTCATTGGTCACTGGCTGGCCTCAGGGGCCTTATAGAACAATTGTAGAAAGGGGCATACCCTGCCTTGCATCCTGGTCCTTGAGAGATGGAGACCAAGAGAGCCTTGGGCGTGGGTAGGGGTCCTAGCTGGACCGTTCATAGACTGTAGCCCTTGCAGGGCTGTCGTCAGGCCTCACCCCTGCTGGTGGCCATGAGGACTGACCATCCCTGTTGCAGGTCACTGCCCGGCAGGGGTTGGGTGATGCCCACTCATTCTGAGTGCCCACAGGGAGAGGGATCTCCAGCTTCCTCCTCCTCTCCTAGTCCCCCTCTCACTGCCTGGGTTGGGTCCAGCTTGTGTCTCTGAGCAGCCTGCTGGCACTGGCAGAGTCAGCTGGCACAGGCACCGTCTTCCGGCTCTCCCGAAGCCAGTTCTCCCCTCTGTCCCCATCCAGATGCACAGAGGAGCCCAAGGAGGCTGCTGACCTCAAGGTCACATGTTCAGGCTTTCTCCATGGGGGCGGAGAGATTGGTGGGGTGCCATTGCTGTGTGAATTATGAGTTTTGTGCTGGCTTGGGGATTTCCCAGGGCTAGGCTTTGGGCCACCCCTGGGGAGCTTGGACCCAGGCCCAGTCTGTCTCCTTTGCTGAAGGCTTCAGTGGCTCACCAGTGCCCTCTCCATACCCAGATTTCTCAGTCTGACTTTGTCCAGTCCCCTTCTCCATGGCCCCAAAACAAGGTTCCTTCAGGTAGACAGGCTCACTGACCAGGTTTGCCCCACCCTTACCTGTCACCTTGGCCAGGGTCCCTTTGTCCATCCTGCATGGTCCCCGCCGAACTCGAGCTCTTTCCTCTTAGCTCTTGGGCCTCAAGTTGGCCAGGTTGCTCTTGCCTCCGTGTCTTTGCACCTGCTTTTCCTGCTCCATGGCTTGTCCTGCTCCCAGGGGTCCACCTGGGCTTGCTCCCATGCTATTTTAGTCCTCTGTTTCTATGCCAGCTCCCTGGCCACCCTGCATACATTAGCGTCACTTCCCCCTTTCTTGTTAACCCTGTTTCTTCTTAGTTCCCTAAAATTCACTGTGCTATTTATATACTTGTTTGTTTATTGTCTGTCTCTTACCACTGCAATGTAAAAGTCTTTGTTCACCTCTGGTCCCCAGTAGCTCGCATAGTGCCTGGCGCACCATAGACCCTCACTGCTATTGTTGGGTGAATGAGCGAAACCCAGGAGCATCAGTCAGTGTTCCAGCACAAGCCGGGTGTCCTGAGCCTCCTTTCCCTGAGCCCCGGAGCTGGAACTGAGCTGTATTCACATTTGCACAGAACCTTCTGCTCGGTGGGCGGTCGGGAAAGAGCTGTGGAATTGTACAGTGCAAAGCCAGTCTTCATGTAGGCCAGAAGAGAACGCGACTGGGAAGACAAGGCGGCCCAAGAATGGGCTTTGTGATTCTGCGCTGAAGTTTTCCTTTTTAGATTTTCGGTGGTTTGGCTTGTTTGCACCCAGGCAGTCCGTGCTGCTGGAGCCAGCTCTGTGTCCTCCTTGGACAGGATGCCCTGGGAAGAGGCACTTTTACCCAGGCTCACTACCTGCTCCATCTGGGTGTTTCTCAACTTGTCTTGTACCTAATGTTAGACTAGGTGTCTCCGGGCTCCCGTCCGTGTCCCCTCCTCCTTCCCTTCCAGAAGCCTTCCCCTGCAGGATTCTCTCCTGCCTGTGTTCTGGCATGGCCAGGTGAGGTACTCTGGTTTTATGAGAAGGGCATGGGGAAGTGGGAAAAGAGGGTGGGATTTGGAGTGCTGAGAGTGTGATTCCAACCTGGCTCTGCCACTAATCCCTGGGGCCTTGGGAGTCTTTCTCACCATCTGTATCACACACATTGTACCACTTGCCCACGGTTATTTGGAGCACAAACGAGGTGCAATATTGAATTGACAAGAGGTATTTTATGACAGCAAGCTGTGGTGGCGAGCCTGTGTAGCCCCAGGCCTGTGTGGCTTCTTCTGTTGTCCTGGGAGTTTTAAGGTTCAGGTTTTCAAGTATAACCACAGCTTAATAAGAGAAGGTGGTGTAGGCGCTTCATAAACTCTGTAACGTGCTGTTCTAATATAAGGTGCTACATCTGTTGTTTTTGTTTTTGAGGCATCAAAATTAAGAAAGAAAAAAATAAGTGGTTGAGATTCTTGCCTTGACTGACAGCAAAAATATTTTTATGTCTGGAGGTTTTCTGGAAACTGAAGCACTCCAACGTTTGACAGTGGTTTTGATAGAGAAACCATTGGAATTAAACGTACATCATGGGGTAACTGTGAGTGTTGAGTTCTGCTTTTCTTTTTTGTCGTTGTTATTGTTTGTTGGGCCTTGCTAAGCTCAGGAGGCTGGTCTTGAACTCATGGCCACAAATGAGCCCCCCTCCTCAGCCTCCTGAGTAGCTTTGTTGCTGTTTTAAATTAAACCATTTCTGGACAAACCCAAGAGGTAGGTCTTGTCTTCGCTTCTGGAGGGAGGCTGGGGACCAGGCAGCTGTGACTTGCCCAAGACTTGCATTCTGCTGCTACCTCTTGGACTTGAGCTGGAAAGAGCACAAGGTTCATGACTTCTCTTCATCTAATGGGGCCCATTTTTGCATCAGTTTATTTTTGAACTTGGGATAGGTGTGACTAGGACTTATGACCCTGTGTGACATGGACAGGGTTCATTTTCAACATGGGCCGAAAGCATCTAATGGGTGGGGGTTGGATAGTTGTAGAAATGCCACAGATGACCCAGGGCCCTTCCTGGAGATGGGGAGAAGGGTTGGAAACTTGCCATCCAGGAAGAGCCGACATCCTTGCTGGCTTTCTCGGGAGTCTTCCTTTTTGCACTTGAAGCCTAACATGAAGTTTTTGCACTTCCTGCCCTTAGAATCAACTGTGCAAAGATATGCTTGGCTTTGAAAGACTGAGGCACCTGTTCTGTACAAACTGTTAACGAGTAAGTAGTGAGTGAAGCACAACATCATTTAGAATCTTCAGTTGAGATAGGTGTGTGCAGTTGTGTGACCCATGACATTTTAGTCAGCAGTGGACTGAGTGTGATTATAGTGGTCCTGGAGATTATAATGGAGCTGAAACATTTCTGTTACCTAGTGATGTTATAGCTGTCACAATGTCGTAGAGCAGTGACTTAATTTTTATTTTTTTATTATTTCTCTGGTGGCTTAATTTTAAAAATACATTTAGTGTAGCCTAAGTGTTTATAAAGTCTATAGTAGCGTACAGTAATGGCTTAATTACTCAACACTTACTGACTCACTCGCAGCAACTTCCAGTCCTGCAAAGCCCATTCATGGTGAGCGTCCTATACAGGTGTGCCTTTTTTTTTTTTTTGTAGAGACAGAGTCTCCCAGTTTGTTGTCCTCAGTAGAGTGCCATGGCGTCACATAGCTCACAGCAACTTCCAACTCCTGGGCTTAGGCGTTTATCTTGCCTCAGCCTCCTGATTAGCTGGGACTACAGGCGCCTGCCACAACGCTTTTTTTTTTTTTTTTTTTTTGAGACAGGGCTTGTTCTGTTGCCTAGTCTAGAATACAGCGGGATCATCATAGCTCACTGCAACCTCAAACTCCTGGGCTCACACTATCCTCTTGCCCCAGCCTCAAGAGCACCTGAGACTACAGCTCATACCACCACACCCAGCTATATTTTTATAGAAGAGTCTTGCTATTGCCTAGGCTGGTCTCAAACTCCTGGGCTCAAGAAAGCCTCCTGCCTCGGCCTCTGAAAGTATTAAGGTTATAGGTGTGAGCCATTGCGTCCGGCCAGATATACCATTTTTAATCTTTTAAACCATATTTTTATTTTTCTTTCTTTTTTTTTTTGAGACAGAATCTCACTTTGTCACCTTTGGTAGAGTGCTATGGCATCTTCACAGCTCACAGCAGCCTCAAACTCTTGGGCTTAAGCAATCCTCTTGCTTCAGCCCCCTGAGTAGCTGGGACTACAGGCACCTGCCATAGCACCCGGCTGGTTTTAAATGGTCTCAAACTCCTGAGCTCAGGCAGTCCACCTGCCTCAGTCTTCCAGAGTGTTAGGATTACAGGCATGAGCCATCACACCCGCCCGCCCCTGTTTTTGTTATATTGTTTCTATGTTTAGACATGTTTAGAAACACAAATACTTACCATTGTGTTACAGTTGCCTACAATATTCAGCAGGTTAACTTGTGCTGCGCAGGTGTCGCCTAGAGCAATAGGCTATACCTGGGCTGTGCCGTCTAGGGCCGTGCACCCCACGATGTTTGTACAGTGATGAAGTTGCTCAATGATACACTTCTCAAAATGTATCCTCATCCTTAAGTGTATGTGTGTGTGTATATATATAATCATGTATATATCACATATATGTATATATGAAATTTTTTTTTTTTTAATTTGGTTGGTTTTGCATTCCTGGAATATATTCCCTAGAAAGAAAGCTCCCTGAACTTCTTTGAATTGTTATATGCATTGTTAATTTAATAATAAATATAGTTTTCCCTAGTTGGTTTAAGGAAAACCACCAACCGACTGCGTGCATTTGAAGTGATGGATTTTTCAGCAAGCCTGTGCGTTTTCCAATCACACGGTTCCCATTTCTTGGTCTTTTGGTGTCGTAAGTGAGCTGTGTGCTCCTGCATCTGTCCGCGTTATCTAAGGCTAGAGGCAGGTGTGCTGGTGGACAGGTGTGCCAGGTCTGCCTCCAGCAGGAGCCGGCTGCAGAGCACGCTGCTTAGAGTTTGACTTGACTCATCCTGAGAAGGACACGTGTAGTCTGTGCTTCGTTCCCCACCAGCAACTGAGCTCTGGTGCAGATGAAATGATACTAGATCTGTGAAGACCTAGAGTAAAGCACTGGGTCAGCGCTGTCACCAGGTGTGTGTGTATGTGCATGCGTGTGTGTTCCCAACTTACTTGCAGGGCCTCTGACTCCTCCACAACCTCTGGCCCTCTGGCTGGTTCTGCTTGGTAGGAGTCAAAGCTCTCAACTGGATGGATTGGTTCCAGCCGTGGGTCCCCCTTGCTGCCCACCTGGCCCAACGGCTAGATCCTGAGCCCCTGAGGCAGGACTAAGTTGGTCACATTGATGGCTCTTTCTCCAGGAGTGGCATTGAGCTAAAAGTCTTGGTTCTCCTCACCCTACAACCCTACCAGCTGTGTCTGTCTCGTGTGTGTGTGTGTGTGTGTGTGTTTGTGTGGTGTGTGTGAAGATTCTGCTGCTGGGCTTTCCCTGGCCTTTGAGTGTCAGGGCTCATTGACCTAGAGGAGAGTCTGCCATCCTGTTGCAGGTTGGATGTACGATCTGCCTTTGACTATTGGGTGGGGACGTCTCTGTGCTATCTTGGGTTAGAAAGTCTGGGAGCAGAAGCACCTCCACACCAAGAACTCTAGATGATGGCTTTCCCTTGGGCTTTTAACAGCTTTCAGCTTCTCAATTAATCGCATTTTATTAAGTAATGGCTTTTTTCTTGATCACAGGCTGATCTGTGCTCAGTCAGCAGTGAGGGGATTGGTGCTGTCACAGCTGATTTGATATGCCCAGGAGCAGTGTCACCTCCGACTTGCAAATGCTTCATGTGGGGAACTGCCTCAGGGGACCCCTCGCTGTGGGAACCCTGACCTATTCCCCGTACCCATCCTGTGAGATGGTTTATCTAAAAATAGAAAGGCCCGCCGGGCATTTACATGGCAGCCCCTCACTTTGTGCATCATCCGTCTCTCAGTCCTTTGATACTGGGGGACTCTGCAGTGGCAGGCCTGGGGGAGATGTCCTCTGCTGGAGTGGCCCTGAGTCCCTTTGCTGGGAGCTCTGACCATCCATCCATCCATCCATCCACACAGCAGGTCTTCTCTGAGCAGCTGCTGTGCTCCATCTTTCCTGTTCCCTGTTTAGACCTGGGGGGCATCAGGAGAGCTGGAAGGGGCTGCTGGGAATGTGTGCTGGTCTGGCACCCCTGGAGAAGCACAGTCTGGGAGGTGTGAGAGCCCAGGGTGGGAGGGTAGGTCATGGACTTTACCCTGGAAGAATGAGTGGGTCAGCCCCTCCAGCCTGGGGCAAGCAGGATTACGTGGTTTGTGGGTGTGAGCGCTGGAGATGGCAGGGGGCAGGGTTGCGTGGTTTCCGATCATTAGGAGTTTGGTGCCCAGAGAGTCACTGGGCTGGGGGCAGAGCAAACAGGGTGATAGTAATACACAGTTTTACCAAGCAAGGCAAGGGGCCAGGAGAGGGGCATGTGGAAGGGCAAGGGACTGTTTGGGGAGGTGGGGGGCACAGCTGGGGACAGGTGTCTGGCTGAGGACTGGTGGCTCTAGGAGCCTGTTTCCCACTGCTATCTGTAGGGGGAGGCTGCTGCTGCCTAGTCCCAGCCTTTCTAGTACAGAAGTTTAATTTTGCCCTTTAGAAAGTTACAGGCTTTCTAGATAAGTTGACCCTGTTCTTACAGGAATGACAAAATCCACAACAAGCCATTCATCACATTATTAATTTGTTCTCCTGACTTGCCCTGGGCAAACTGGGATGCCTGGGTCCGGTGTACGAGAGAGACTTGCAGGGCAGGGGGACATGGGTCCAGGTGGTGGGTGTGTGGCCTGCTCATCATCTGGCCATCCGTGGTCTGGACGAGCTGGAAGGCTGTCAAATTAGGGCCTCCTAGTGGCTTTCTGGCCCTCTGTGAGGAGAGGGGACTGCAGGTCCTAGGGTGGCTGTGCAGAGGCCTTGGGGAAGGGACACAGGAGCTGAAGCTGCTGGCTCCATGTACTGAGCTGCACTGCCCTGCGGGGAGATGGCAGCTCAGGTGGCTCTGGGGAGACATGTGGGTAACTCTTCTCTGTGACCCACATCCACAGGGCCCCTTGCAGCTCCAGATAGGCTGGGATAGCTGTTTGAGAAGTTGCTGTTTCTTTTGGAGCTGCAGCCTGCCTGTTTTCCTCTGAGTCAGGGTGGAGGGGGAGGGTGGTGAGGGCCGTGGTCATTTCCTGGGATCATTGTCTGTCTGTGGGGATGGGGCTCAGATGCTGGCCGGGGCTGCCTTTTTGTCATTACGAAGTAGCCTGCTAATTGTCGGCCTCCTTAGAGGTCATGATTCAGTGAGGGGAGAAAAGCACATTCGTTTGGGATCTCTGCCAACCTCCCGTCACCTTGATGGTTTTAATCACACGTCTCACGGTACCCTGCAGTTCACGTTAACTGATGTCCCAAACCAGCTTGCTTTCCTTCTCAGGGTATAGAGGACCCGGACTTAGGTGTATTTAGTTTCTTGTCTTTCACAGCAGACATCAGATGGTTATTGCTGGTCTCATGAGCAGGGAACCCGGCCTGATTCTGGGGCAGCACTGGCCACTCCTGCAGCCCCCACTCAGCCAGAGACGTCCCACCTAATCTGCAGGCACTTGTGAGATGCACCAGGGGGCGCTGTCCTGATGGCCCCGTTAGACGAAATTGGCTTTGCTTTTCAGGAAGTAAATGCAGACGTAATACATTTATTTGGCTCATGATTCCTTGGGGAGATTGATCTTTCTGATTTTTTATTTTGCCAGAATTATGTTGTTGGTGTTTTCTTCTTGTTTGCTTCCTTTCCTACTCACTTCTCCCACTTCTCCTTTACCTCAATTTTCTTTGTCTCTGTGCTGTGATGTTGAAGGGCCGAGGGTGGCTGATGCGGAGATGTCTCCAGTCTGTCATCTTGGAGCTGGTCTCCAGATACCTTGATTTGGGGCTTATATTTTTCCATTTATTTATTTATTATTTTTTTTAGAGACAAGGTCTCACTTTGTCACCCTTGGTAGAGTGCTGTGGCGTCACAGCTCACAGCAACCTCCAGCTTTCGGGCCTCGGTGATTCTCTTGCCTCAGCCTCCCATGTAGCTGGGACCACAGGTTCCCGGCCACAACACCCGGCTATTTTTCGTTACAGTTTGGCCGGGGCCAGGTTTGAACCCACCACCCTTGGTATATGGGGCCAGGGTCCTACTCACTTATATTTTTCCACATACCCAGCTCCTGACAGTGACCCCTGAGACTCAAGCATGTTCTTTTTTTAGGAAGCGTTCAAGCTTTCAGAGATTTGGAGTCCATTACAGATGAACATTGTCTAGAATTCATGTTGACTGCTTGGACATAACTGGACTTTATACCCCAAACCCTGACACCAGGCATAGCCCCCCCCCCATATCTTTAGTGGAATATATTCTAACAAATGGCTCATTTTAAAATAATGCACTATATAATCAACACGAGAAAGGCAGAAAACCTAATAGGAAAGAGGGCAAAAGACTCTTCACCACCACATAGACAAATGTTTGATAATGACGGCTGTCACCAGGGAGATTCAAAGTGAACTGTAAAGAGGGTGCCCTTACGCACCCACCACGACCGCTGCGGTCAGGAGAGCTGAGGACAGCAGGTGTTGGTGAGGACGTGGGGCAACCACAATTCCCAGTACTGATCAGGGTATACCTTCTGACGTTCCTGGTACTGATCAGGGTATATGTTCTGACGTTCCCGGTACTGATCAGGGTATACCTTCTGACGTTCCCGGTACGCATCAGGGTATACGTTCTGACATTCCCGGTACTGATCAGGGTATACATTCTGACGATTGCTTTGGGAAGCTACTGTTTAGCTTTGAACTAAAGTTAAGTGTACAAATACCCTATGGCCAGCAATCCCATTCCCAAATGAAAGTGAGTTAAATGTGCCTCTGGGCACGAGAGGCCCCTAAATGTTATCCAGTCCTAATCAAATGGAACTTGGAATTTTGCCTTGTGTGGTACAGTTTCTGCAGGCCTGATGAAGGATTCTGAAATGCATAGATTATCCTGGCCTATCTGGGAGGGCCCTAGATGCCATCACGAGGGGCTTCAGAAGGAGTGGCAGACAGAGACTTGACCGTAGAAGAGGAGGCAGCGTGACTCCAGAGGAGAGACCAGAGGGCCTTGAAGAACACGAGCAGCCAGGAGAAACTGGGCAAGGTGAGCCACGGACTCTCCCAAGTGCCTCTGGAGAGAACGTGCCCCACCGGTACCCAGTGAAACCACTTCAGACTTCTAGACTGGAAAACTATGAAAGAATAAATGTGTGAGGTTTTTTTTTTTGAGACAGAGTCTCACTTTGTCACCTTGGGTGCAGTGCTGGGGCATCAGCCCAGCTCACAGCGACCTCAGACTCTTGGGGTCAAGAGCCTTCTGCCTCAGCCTCCTGAGTGGCTGGGACTTTAGGTGCCCACCACAACCCCTGGCTAGTTTTTCTGTTTTTAGCAGAGACAGGTCTCTCTACGTCTGAGGCTGATCTTGAACTCCTGAGCTCACACAATCTACCTGCCTTGGCCTCCCAGCGTGCTGGGATACAGGTGTGAGCTGCCACATCTGACCAGTAAACGTGCTTTGAGACACCTAGATTTGTGGTAATTTATTACAGCTGCGGCAGCTGACACAGCTACGGAGAGCCACACCCAAGAATGAGTGTGGTGGCAGCATGGTGGTGAGCACCGAAGGTGCAGACAGCCCGCACGGCCCTCACCACACAGAGGGACGCTCCCTGTGGGATTCTGGACAGCAGGCTGAGCACAGACACTCTGCAAATGTGTGTGGCTGGGTGGATAAGTCTAGTTGTGTAACATTGAGCAAAAAAATCCAGATGCTAGAGTCCATGTGGCGTTATTCCATTTATATGAAGGTCAGCTGGCAATGGTCATACATGGCAAGTCAGGTTGCCCTTGGAAGATGCTAATTAGAGGAGGCATGGGGTGGAGGGCGTGGAGAGGTAGAGCTTCTAGGGGTGCTGATAATTCCCATTTCTTGGTCTGGGTGTTGGTTGAATGGGTGGATGCCATTCATGGTATGGAACTTTTCTGTACATGTATTTCAATAAAAAGTTATTATTTATTTATTTATTTGAGACAGAGTCTTACTGTGTTGCCCTCCATAGAGTGCTATGGTGTCACAGTTCACAGCAACCTCAAACTCTTGGGCTTAAGCAATTCTCTTGCCTCAGCCTCCCAAGTAGCTGGGACTACAGGCACCCACCACAACGCCTGGCTATTTTTCTGTTACAGTTCTCGTTGTTTAGCTTGCCTGGGCTGGGTTCAAACCCACCAGCCTCAGTGTATGTGGCTGGCGCTGTAACCACTGTGCTATGGGCACTGAGCCTCAATCAAAAGTTTTTTAAAAGCAGTTCATCATCTTGGGATTTTCAAGGAGAACTTTGAATTGTGGCTTATTTTACTACTGAGACAACGCTATCCAAATCAAGATTACATTTAGTGTGAGATAATTTAAGTTTTTGCCATTACAGTAAGTGCTTGTTAATATTTAGTTGCAAACAGTATTTTCCAAGTGAGATCAGGGTATGTAAAATGAAGTAGGGTGTAAGATCTGTACAGATTTAATTGGCGTGGATAAGTTATCTAGATGGAATGAGTTTTTCTTCCTATATATAAGAAGACTGTGCTCTTAAAGAAAGTCGATGCAAATAACCCAAGTGTGTAAGCATGAAATGTTACATGGTTTCAGTTGAGTGGGAAACCAGAGCAGTTGGAGGGAGACACTGCATCTAAATAATTCCTTTGGGGTCAGTCTCTCGTCCTTGCAGCCCAGAAATCATGGGTGGAGGTTCTGTGGTGCCACCTGCCTCTGCGCCTCTCCCGGTCACTCCAAGGCCCCCGGGGGTGCCTATCTCTTTTGCCCACGTTCCTCCATGGCCTGCCTTCCTATACTCTTCCACCCCTCAGCTACTTCTCATCCCTGTGAACTTGACTCCTCTCTCGCCTCCTGTCCCTAGAGGTCTTGTTCTGGCTGTGAGTCCACCAGGACAGGAACATGTTGCTCGCTGCAGACGACAGTGACTCTTTGTTGACCTTGTCACCACCTTGGGTTCATGGCCCACACGGTTTGCTCGAGTGACTGCAGCTGCGGCCAGAGTCATGTCAACGTTTTTGGGAGCAGTTTTGTGCTGCAGCCTGTCGGAGCCTTTGGTATACGGTGTCAGGGTGTTGTGTGCCGGGACAGTGATCAGAGCCGCTCACCTGGGAATGTGAGCTCATCTCCTCCTCGGTCTCCCTGGAGGCCGAGGGCTGTCCTGGGTCCACGGGGCAAAGGGTGCAAGAATACAGAGTGACCTTTTTGCAGCCTTCATGGTCCCTGCTGTGTGTGGAATCTGATGAAGTGAAGAATGTCCTTTTTTTTTTTTTAAGTTCCATTTTGGTAATAATTGATTTTGTTTTATTTTATTTTACAAAGGTAAAGATCTGTGATATACTAGGGAAAAGCAACAGTCCTTTCCCCCAGAAGGTTAGTGATGCAGCGAGGGAGCGAGGAGGGCCAGGAGGGAGGCCAGGGGAGCGGAGCCCACCGCGAGGGAGCGTGGTGTCATGTTAGTCCCTTTCTAGGTGAGGAGGCTGAGCCTCAGACAGGAGGGCCGCCGAGGTCCCCTGCGGGAGAAGCAGAGCCTGCATTTGCACCGGACCTTGCCCCTGCCCTGGGCGTCCCAGCTGGACCCGGCCTCCTCCAGGCACGTCAGCCCTGCCTGGCCAGGCAGTGGGGTGCGGTGTGGGAGCGGTGCTGGGGGCCGTCTCTTCCTGAGAGCAGGTGCTGGTGCGGGGTGGTGTGTGGCAGCTTCTTGGGATGGTGATCTGGGCACTTCTTCAGGAAATGTCCTTGTGCCTCTCAGGTGCCCCTGGCGGGTCCCCTGGGACAGAGCCCAGCGCCCACCACCCAGCCACACTCAGGATCACTTTATACTTGGGGACACATTGCACGTGCTCAGACTGAGGCCCCCCTGGGCTTGTCGTCTTCTTTCCAAGGGAGCTGTCCTGACAGTCTCTCCCCATCACCTTGGTGTTCTGCTGCTGTGGTGTTTGGTGACATTTGTAGACGTGATGATTTTGCTGTGCCCTCCCTCACGGGAGCTGCTTCTGCCACTGTGAGGGGAGCATCTGGCTGCTGCTTCCCAGTGTTCCGAGCCATCAGCCTGGGTGGCCTTCCTGTCCAGGTGTCCTGCCCGTCTGCATGTGCCTTCAACTGCAGGGATGTCCTGTGTGTCACTGTCCTGGGAGCTGACGGGCCACCTGGCAGAGAGGTGGGTGCTCCCCTGCCTGCCCCCAAGGCCTCTTTGTACTGTGTGTTAAAAATGGTATTTTGTGAAGCGCTTCTACCCACATGTACTCCGTCTGCTGTCCTGCCCCAGGCCGCGGCTGCCCCTCGATCCCAGCGCCCAGCACAATGCCTGAAACTTTGGTAGCTACTCCAGAAAAGTGTCAAAGAATGTTTTATCTGCTCCACGTACCCAGCCTATTTCAGAGACTGGAGTGCAAAGCACAGCCTTGCTCCAGTGGTCTTTTCTGCAATTGTTTCCTAGGACGTGATCGAAACAGGCTGAGGACATGTGGCAGGGGTCATGGCCCTGCCCTGGTGCTTGGGCAGCATGACAGCTTTATCCATGGGGCTGAGGATCCAACAGAATGTCCAGGGTGGGCCTACATGGCCAGAGCCTGGGGTTGCTGTCGCGGAGGACGAGGATCTGGGACTGGCTGAGCCCCAGGCCCAGTATTGGCCAGCCGGTCACTGTGGGGCCCTGTGGCTTGCTCAGGTTTTCTCCTCCAGGTCTCCTGGCTGGTGTTTGTGCCATGGAGAGCACCTCCCTGCTTCTCAGGGGACAAGGCTTGGGGAGTGGATTTTATATACATGGTGGCATAGTTCTAAAGTCTGGACCGGAGAATTCTTCCCGTCCAAGCACGTTGTCCAACTGCATCTCCTGTGTCCCTGGTGGGCGGCTTCGTTCACTGAAGTGAAGGAGAAGTTTGAGTGGCCCAGGGTTCACTGCCTTCCCACCTCCCCCTGTGCACCATGCCCCTGTCCTCCTGGGACCAGTAGCAGTTTTCGCCCTGGATAGTTACTGAGGGAGCCTGACGCTGGCTGGAGACTTTCCCTGCTCGTGTTGGCCGGTGACCTGCTCCCTGATGCCTGGCCATGCTGGGAAGATGGACGGCTCAGGAGCAGACACCTCATTGTTTGCAGCACGGAAGGCATTGTGTTGTCTTCTGGCACATGCACAAAAATCAGGGTGGGAAGACTAGACCTGGCCGGGGAGCTTTGGTCTGTAGGTGTTGATGTCAGTGTGGAGAAGAATGAGGGGCTGACGGGGATGGGGGAGGGCTGCGAGCTTGCCGAGATGGTCATTGCTGATGGGTCATCACTGATGAACACCAGAGGGCGGGGGTGGGCGTCCATCCCGCCTCCTTGAGTGTGCCTGCACAAGGTGATCTCCTTCCGAAGAGTACAGTATGGAAACAGGACAGATCTGAGTGCAGAAGCCCCACGGACACCGCCCAGCCTGGTGGTCAGGCACCACCAGCAGCCAGTCATGCAGGGGGCTCGTGCCCTGGACGTGACGAGGGCAAGGTGCTTCTCTGCTGTGGCTTTCCTCCCCAAACCCATAGCCTCTGTGGAATCACGGTATATCCCGGTGGAGGGACAGTGTATAAAATACTCTTCAAAAATGTCAAGGTCATCAAAAATAACTGAGACAGTCGAGAGGAACCTAAGGTGACACAATGACCAAATACAATGTTTTGTGCATAGAATCATCAAACAGAAAAAGAAAAAAAAAAGGTGAAAACCAGGGAAATTTGGATGAAGCATGAACTTGGGGTTAACACGAGTGGATTGATGTTGGTTCATTCATTCTGGCACATGCACTATAATAGTGTGAGATGTTCACAGCACAGGAGCGTGCCTGTTGTGTCTGAGGAACCTGTACTATCTGCAAAGTTTTTCTGCAAGTCTTAAAACTGTTCTGAAAACAAAGTCTATTAAAAAGCATTCGGAGGGCAGCTTCCTTCCTTGTCCCTGGGCGAGGCAGAGGAAATGACTCCTGTATGTCTTACACCCTCACCCGGAATCTGTGGCAAAATTTGGTTGAACCATATGAAAGTGTTATTTCTGCATGTCAAAAGTGAGCACGTGCAAGCTGTTTCATATGCCTCAGCACAGCAGTTCAGCATTAAAACATTTATTTTTTTGGCAAGAGAGAACACATTTATTTAAAAAACATTATTTTTAGTTATTATGTGTACATTCATTGTGTTGGAAAAAATAAGAGATAGCAAAAAGCAAAAAAAGAAGAAACTTTGAAATACCCAGCTCTCCCTCCAGGGACCAGCTGTGGCTTGCCCCGTTTCCTCCTCGCTCCTGGACACGAAGCTGCCTGCGCTTCCTGGTGCGGTTTTTGAAGACCTCTTTCCACAGTCCTGGGTATTAAGAGTACTGAGCGAGGCTCCCGGGGGTGGACATCCAAGTTGTTTAGAATGTTTTCCTGGTATGAACAATGCTGTGAGAAATATCTTTGTGGCTGCTTTTTTTGTTTGGTTTTGTTTTTTTGGAGACACTCATGATCCCTTCCTTATGTTTCCACAGGTGGAATTGCAGGGCTAAATACTAAGGCTTCAGGTTGACCTCCAGAAAGGTTTTGTTCCCCCCCCCACAGTCTAAGAGGGAGGGGCTTCCTTCCTTCCCCCCTTGCCCTCCCCTCTGCTCCCTGCATATATGATCCTACCCCACTGAGCAGTGTCCAGCAAGCAGCATTGCAGCCACCCCTCAGGCATCTGCAGCACACAGACCCCTGTGGCCCACCCTCCAAGGCAGGCTGGTCATGCCTGCAAGAGGAAATCAAGACTCACTTGGGGGGCCAGACGCTGGGGCTCAGCCTGTAATCCCAGCATTCTGGGAGCCGAGGAGGGAAGATCGCCTGAACCCAGGAGTTAGAGGTTGCAGTGAGCCATGATGGCACTGCCTTTCAGCCCAGGTGACAGAGTCAGACTCTGTCTTTTAAAAAAGTCTGTCCTAAAAACAAAACAAAACAAAACAAAAACCCACCCCAAAACAAAACAAACAAAAAGCCTCCTGGGGGAGGCTGTAGAGACTTTCAGAAGCTCCTGGTAACCCACAAGCCAGGAGGAGGGGCTGATGGCAGTTATTCCAGGGCGACCCCTCCCCAGTGAAAGGCTGGGCTACTGTCCTGGTGGGCTGGGAACCAGAACTCTGGGCTCATGTGCACTTACTTATTTTAAACGTGCCTTATTTTTCTGCTGATGGGGCGAATAGGTTGAAACCAGGCCCCTCACCCCCGCCTCCTGGGACTGCTCCAGCACATCTGAGTCAGGTGGTGGGGACGCTGCTTTTGAAGCTTGGTCTGATGTCTTGACATCCCAGGGCAGTTGGCTGCTCTAAGAATCCAAGGAAAAGCTGCTGAATTTTGCTGCCCCAGGAGGATCTTTGTCCTCCTTTTACAGAAGCAATAGATTCATGGATTCGCTCTGTTGAGCTGGAAGGAAGAATTTTTAGATTTTCTCTGGTTGAAGAACTTGAAATGGAACAATCTACATCAATTCCCTCCAAATTGAACTTTGAAGGAAGTTTTTGGAAAAATGGACTTGATTATTTTCTATGTGGGAAAGTAAATTCTGTGAGAACCTTCTGGTAATGAATTTTAAAGTGCTTGTCTATTTTGTTTCATTCTCAAATACTGAGAAGTCTGAAAAACCAGAGGCTACTTGGGTAGGTCAAGCTCTGAGGGAGCAGCATTTCCCCTCAACCCCCCACCAGAAACCAATCATTACAATGAACAGATCTGGCATCTCTGTTCTTTATCTTGAGGTGGGGGCCTTGCTGTGTTGCCTAGGCTGGTCTGGAACTTCCAGGCTCAAGTGTCCTTCAACTTGAGGCTCCCAAGTGGCGGGGACTAGAGCTGTGTGCCACCATACCCCGCTTGACATCTGTATTTTAAATATTATGCCTTCTAGCAATTGTCTTGTCCCTCCAGAAGAGGAACGAGCCATTGTCCTGATAATAGAATTTGAAGTTCAAGAAGACCCTGGACTCTTCCATGGATTAGCCGTCTAACATACTATACGTCCTGGGATCCTTTTAATTTTTTTTTCTGCTTATAAAATTAGTATGCACTCCTTACAAAGATTCAAACTTTATAGAAACAAATACTTTAGGAAATGAAAGTCCCCCTTCCCCACTTCCCCACCTCCCCCATTCAATCCCTGCAGAGATAATCATAGTTAAAGAGGTAGAGGTTCCTTTTAGTTTCTTTTTGGTCTATGGAAATATTCTACTTATATTTTACACAAATATATATACATACTTATTTAGAAATTTTTTTCCACAAAATGAGATCATATTATAACTAAGATTTTTTTTTTTTTAAAAGATAGAGTCTCACTTCGTTGTTCTTGGTAGACTGCTGTGGCATCATAGCTTGCAGCAACATCAAACTCTTGGACTCAAGTGATCCTCTTGCCTCAACCTTCAGAGTAGCTGGGACTACAGGCACCGGCCACAATGGCCGGTTAGTTTTTTTGAGAGACGGGGTCTCGTTCTTGCTTAGGATGGTCTCGAACTCCTGAGTTAAGGCAATCCACCTGCCTTGACCTCCCAGAGTGCTGGAATTATAGGTGTGAGCCACTGCACCCAGCTATAAATAAGATTTGTAATTAGATTTCCTGGGAGACATGTATCGTAAACTTTGTTCCCTGTCAGTTGTGAATAGCAAAATTATTCTTTCTCACCTTTGCAGAGCATGTGACTGTTTGCTTATTGAACTTTAGGGTCCTTCCCCATTTTTCATACCTTCAGATAGTGCTGGAGTGCAGAGTCTCGTATACTAAGTATTTGTGGATGTGTGCTGTGTGTGGTTGTAGCATGAGCGCCTGTGCTGAATGGTTTGAGTGTTTAGAGAGTCAATAAATAGATATTCTCATTGCCCAGTTGCTCCCTGGAGAGGTGATCATTGTAAATGGCACAGGTGTGTAAGGCAGCCGTGTCCCTGAGGTCACTGTCTGGACACGATGAGTCTTTGTGGTTTTACTCTATCACATGGGTATGAAGTGATCGCTTTTTTTCATTTTTTTTTTAAATTGTGAATGGTGTGCTCAATGTTAATTCAGTTAATTTGCATTTTCTTATATTCTTGCCTGCTTTCTTCTTGCCTCATTCAGCTCCTCCTGGTTGACATACAGGCATTCCTTGTTTTTTTTTTTTTTTGAGACAGAGCCTCAAGCTGTCACCCTGGATAGAGTGCTGTGGCATCACAGCTCACAGCAACTTCCAATTCCTGGGCTCAAGCAAGTCTCCTGCCTCTACCTCCCAAGCAGCTGGGACTATGGGCACCCGCCACAACACCCGGCTATTTTTTGGTTGCAGCCGTCATTGTTGTTTGGCGGGCCCGGGCTGGATTCGAACCTGCCAGCTCAGGTGTACGTGGCTGGCGCCTTAGCCCGTTGAGCCACAGGTGCTGAGCCTGATTTGTATTGTTCTATAGGTTTTTCTGGCAGGAGAAGATACATCTTTCTTTTTTTGAGGCAGGGTCTCACTATGGCACACCAACCTCAACCTCTTGGGCTCAAGAGATTCTCTTGTCTCAGCCTCCCGAATAGCTAGGACTGCAGGTGCAGGCTATTTTTTGTTGCAGCTGTCATTGCTGTTTTGGCAGGCCCGGGCTAGGTTTGAACCTGCCAGCCCGCACCCGACGCCCTACTGAGCTATGGGCGCTGTGCCGAGAGTATACATCTGTAATACTATCTTCTCATCTGCTGCTTTGTCTCATCGAGAAGGGCTCTGACATCCTTCCCAGGTGTTCTGTTGCTTTTCTCATATGTGTTTGGTACATTTCTCGTTAGGTCTATCTGTGCCCCTTGTGGTTTTCCCGGGACTATTCCCTCCTCTTGCTTCCTTCCCTTGCCCCTTCCCTTTCCCCTCTTCCCTTTCTCTCTCCTCCCTCCCCTGTTTCCTTCCTTCCTTTTTTTTTTTTTTTCCCCCAAATCAGTATGGGGAGGAACATACCCTTAGGTTCTGTAGTTGCTGCTTTAGGGCTTCCCCCCGGGAATTGTGCACACACCTGTGCAACGTGCCCGTTGGGACTTCCCGACTTTCTCTGTTTTCTAGGGTGTCTGGCGCTGTCGCCCAATCATAGCTCCCTGCAGCCTTGACCTTCCAGGGCTCACGCAATCTGCCCATCTCAGCCTCCCAAGTTGTTGGGACTACAGGTGTACACCACAGAGCCTAGATAATTATTTATTTATTTTTTAAAATACAGGTTCTCTCTGTGTTGCCCAGACTGGTCTCCAATTCCTGACCTTGAGTTATCCTCCCAACTCAGCCTCCCAAAGCGCTGGGACTGTGCAGGCATAACCCACTGTACCCAGCCTCTTGCCCCATTGTCTAGCTGGTAATGGCCAGCGTGTTCAAAAGCTATTGACTTTTTTTTGTTGTTATTGCAGTTTTTGGCCGGGGCTGGGTTTGAACCCACCACCTCTGGTATAAGGGGCCGACATCCTACTCCTTGAGCCACAGGTGCTGCCTGAAAGCTGTTTTTGTTTTTTTTGGACTGGGGGCCAGGTTTATATGAGGCTGGCACCACATTCCTTTGAGCCACAGGCACTGCCCTCTGAAAGCTGTTGACTTTTTTTTTTTTTTTGGTAGAGACAGAGTCTCACTTTGTCACCCTTGGTAGAGTGCTGTGCAATCAAAGCTCACAGCAACCTCCAACTCCTGGGCTTAGGTGATTCTCTTGCCTCAGCCTCCCAAGTCGCTAGGACTACAGGGGCCAGCCACAACACCTGGCTATTTTTTGATGCAGTTTGGCCAGGGCCAGGTTTGAACCTGCCACCCTCGGTATATGGGGCCGGCGCCCCACTCGCTGAGCCACAGGTGCCGCCCGACTTTTTTTTTTTTAAGAGACAGAGTCTCACTTTATTGCCGTTAGTAGAGTGCCGTGGCGTCACACAGCTCATAGCAACCTACAGCTCCTGGGCTTAAGCAATTCTCTTGCCTCAGCCTCCCAAGTAGCTGGGACTACAGGCCCCCACCACAACACCCGGCTGTTTTTCTGTTTTGCAGTTCTACCGAGGCTGAGTTTGAACCTGCCACCTTTGGTATATGGGGCCAGCGCCCTACTTGATGAGCCATAGGCGCTGCCCAGCTGTTGACTTTTGAATGTCTAGGCTGTCTCTTCGCCTTGCTTCAGTCTCTCTGTTGGTTTGAATGGTTTGTTTGCTCTTTCCTCTTGGATTTTCTGATTGGTAAATCACTTGCCTGTGTTGACTTTTCCTTTCTGCTATTTATGGCTTTGGTTACTGACCCGTTGTTGTGGGGTCTTGATCCGGCAGCCCTGTGGCCCCCCGAGGCTCTCATGACTTTCACTTCACAGGGGACCCTTTCACTTCACAGTCAGTGGGTCAGCCATGTAACCAGGCCTGTGTGGCTTTGTGACCTCCCCAGACCAGGCGCTGAGCTCTGAAGTCTGAGCTCTGGAGTTGTGGCAGGCTGGTGGTCAGGGGAAGTGGTTTTTTTCTCTCTGTGGTCGGGGCAGACTGGAGGAGGGGTCTTGTGAGAGGCTTCTCCAGGCAAAGGCAAAGGTAGTGGTCCAACTGGGGCTGTCCCCCAGTGCTTACCCCAGGTGGTCTGGACGTAGGGCCCTGGGGGAGGTGGCTTATTCTGCATATTCTCAGCCCTCCAGCAGGGGGCTCAGGGTCTCCCCCCTGGAGATGGGGTCCCCTCCGATGACATCAGTGACCGTGGTGACGATGTCCGAGACTCCTGTGTTAGCAGGCTGGCAGTTGTTGGTGGCCTTTGTTTCTTCCTTCAAACTAGTAGTGGTCTTCTGGGTGCATGGGCAGGTGGGAGGCAGGAAGCGTCAGGGAGCAGAGGATGCAACCCTGGTTCTGGAGGTTCCCTCCACAGGTGGTGGGCCTGGTACAGGTGAGTCAGTAGCTGTGAGCAGCCAGTGGGGTGGTTCCAAGCAGGGGAACGTGGGGGTTGGCCAGACCGGCTGAGGGAAGACCCCACCCTGACTGCATCAGAAGTTGCTGCCTCTGCCACCAGGTTGCCACTGAGAAGGCTCAGAGCAGGACCTGGGCCTGGAACCTGGGATGCTCCGGGCTGCCCTTGGTCATTTCTCCTTGACCATGCTCTAGCTGTGGCCTGGAGCATCTACCTTGCAGGGGCTTCAAGTTCTTGGTCCTTCTGACAACTTGTTGGGAGTTGTTTTTGCTGGGTTAGAGCCCTGTCTTTTTGCACATGTCATGGATTGATTGATTGATTGATTGATTGATTGCAGTTTTTGGCTGGGGCTAAGTTTGAACCCACCACCTCCAGTATATGGGGCGGCACCCTACTCACTGAGCCACAGGTGCCACCCCTACATGTCATGGATTTTTTTGCATTATTTTCCACCTCTTTTCCTTCCCTCTCGCCCTCCCCCCCTTCCTTTCCTTTCTCCTCCCCCTCCTCTCCCCTCCCCCTCCTCCCCCTCTCTCCTCTCCTCTCATCTCCTCCCCCCCTCTCCCCCTCCCCTCTCCTTCCCTTCTCTTCTCTTCCCTTTTGTTGTTGAGGCATCATCTTGCTCTGTCTCCCTGGGTAGAGTGCTGGCTCATCATAGCTCACAGCAACCTCAAACTCCTGTGCTCTTGCTTCAGGCTCTTGACTATCTGGGACTACAGGTGTGAGACAACATACCAGCTACTTTTTGTGTTTCGAGCAGAGATGGGGGTCTTGCTCTTGCTCAGGCTGGTCTCAAATTTGAACTCCTGAGCTCAGGTGATTCTCTGGCCTCGGCCTCCCAGAGTGCTGGAATCACGGGTGTGCACTGCTGTTCCATCCTGTTTTCTGCCACTTTCACGTAGTCTTCTTTTAGGGCTTTGTAGTTAGTTATCAGGACTGGCTGACGCTGTGTTTGTGAAGTGCCATTTGTACTTGGGCTTGGCAAACTCCTGGGCTCAAGTGACCCTCCTACATCAGCTTCCCAAGTAGCTAGGACTACATTTGGATGCCACCACGCTTGGCTAATTTCTGAACTTTTATTTTTAATAGAGCTGGGATCTCTCTGTGTTGTCCAGGCTTGTCTCAAATTCCTGGCCTCAAGTGATCCTCCTGCCTCCTGGGTATCCCCGAGGAAGGGCTCTTTGATTTTCAATTTTAAGCCCTTATCGGGCAGTCGGCCTGATACCGAGCAGGATGTTGGAAATGGGGTGCAATTATAGCATAATGGGCTGGTTTTTATTCGGATGAGCGGACTGTGACAGCTTTTAACTACCCTCATGTGGCTGTTCTCACAATAGGCCATTTTGCTCTCATTTAATGGAAACAGGGTAGCTGAAGTCCGCGTCGCGGTCCTGCCCCCATGGCGGCCTGGGTGAGTGGGTGCTGGCTCATCTCAAACGGGGGCCCAACCGAGCCCAACCTGAAGGGCCCATGTGGCTTTTAATCTGCTGTATTTTGTCCAGACACATTTGGTATTCGGGGCAGAGTTGTTTGGCTGTTAGCTGTCCGTGGGCTTCCGGGGTGGCTGGGGGTGTCCCAGCATGAGGAATCAGGGGAGCATCTGGGGGAACGTTCTCCAGGGGTCTCTGGGCTGAAATGATTTGTTTTCGTAGACACTGAAGTGTCTGGATTGAGGCTGGGGAAGAGTAGAGCTCGTGTTTCATCACTGATATGATTGCTCAGGCCTCTCCCCCAGAGGCCTCATAAAACGTTCCCAGGAGGAGTGAGCACCTGAGTGCTCTGTGTGATACTCAAACCTGGGGGATCCTGGGTGGCCATTTCAGTTGGGGGGGCTACTGATAGTGTGTTTTCTGCTTGAGCCAACACTGAAGGGGCCTGCACAAGTGTCAGGGAAAAACTGGGGTTCTTCTTCATGTGGGTAGAGGGGAGCCCTTTCATTTTTAAAGTCTGCTTAGAAACTTCAATGTTACTGAAACAATCCATTGGTGAGAGTAGCCTTTTCTGTGTTTGCAGATCACACCTCCATCTCTCCAGGGGGTACTGTGGGTTCTGACCTGTGCCTGTTACCTGGTGGGACCTCGGGATTTTCCCAGGCTGCTGGCTTGCCCCCAAGCTGCATGTGCCGCGGGAAGGGCCACCCTCCTGGTCATGGTGACAAGGTTCTGTGTGCCCCTCAGTTACGGTAAAATATGTACATGAAATCTGCCGTCTGAACCATGTATATAAAGTGTACCGTTCTGCACAGTATGTGTATTTACATTGTCGTGCAACCATCACCATCTCCAGAATTTTCTTTATCTTATAGAGCTGAAACTCTGTACCCACTAAACAAAACAGCCCATTTCCCTGCCCAAGCCCTAGCACCCACCATTCTGCTTTCCGTCTCTGTGAATTGGCATGTTTTGGCTGCTCCTGGCAGTAGATTCACACAGGACTTGTCTCTCTGTGTCTGGCTTGTTTTATTTGAGCACAATGTCCGCGAGGTCCATCCATGTTTTAGTAAGTGTCAGAATTTCTTTCCTTCTTTTTAAACATGTATATATATATATTTTGAGATAATCTTACTATGTCACTCTTGGTAGAGTGCTGTGATGTCACAGTTCACAGCAACCTCAAACTCTGGGGTGTAAAGCGATTCTCTTGCCTCAGCCTCCCAAGTAGCTGGGACTACAGGCACCTGCCACAATGCCGGGCTATTTTGTTGTTGTTGTTGCAGTTGCCATTGTTGTTTAGCAGGCCCCAGCCGGGTTCGAACCCGTCATCCTCGGTGCATGTGGCCAGCGCTGTAACCACTGTGCTATGGGTGCCGAGCCAGAATTTCCTTCCTTCTGAAGGCTGAATAATATTCCGTTGTGTGTGTAGACCACCTCGCTTACCCTTCATTCGTCGGTCATCTCAGATAGTAGAGAGAACCAGAGAAGCAAGTGAGAACTTAATGTTGTCTGACCCACTGTCTGCTTATGCTCTGCAGGGTGGACAAGCTGAAGCTGTGTCTGCTCACTCCTGCGTCCAGTGGGCAAGTCCAGCCCCAAGTGCAGAGGGAGCAGAGAGGAGTGGGAGCCAGACCCCGTCACCAGAGGAAGTTAGTGCAGCTCACCCTGGACTTTGCAGTGCTAACGAAAAAGTGTTTTCTATGGAGAAAAGAGCCCCTATTTGCCTTGAGGCTGTTTCGTCACAGGGTGTGACTGCAGCGGCTGGTGTGATTGTAGTCAGCTGTGCCAGAGCCTGCAAAGCCCTCCCCTCATACTAGGAAGTCAATAAATGTCATCTGAAGTTGATATACCCAGAAACACGGTTTGAAAATTATTTAGAGAGGTGGAATATGGCCTCTAGAAGAATTAAAGTCAGAAATGATGAAAAGGATTGCGAATGAAGTGGGGAAGTCCAGACAGGGGAAATGTGAGGCCGTTTCAGCATTTGATTACTTTAGTCTGAGTGAAAGAACTGTCCCATTTCTTTAGGGTTGTGCACAGCAAAAGACTGACCATCTGTCAGACATACTGCTTAGTTCTCCCGGTAAGGCCGAGCTGGAGGCTTCTGTCCTCAGGTGGGTAGGCAGCAGTGGCAGGCCCCGGGTGAGGTGTCTGACAGCACCAGGCAGGAAACGGGAAGTACCCAGTGATGGGTGGGATGATGGTATCAGGCACGATAATTCCTGCCAAAATCTTAATGTTGGGCAATGAATTAATGCGCTGCCCCGGCTGGATGGGACTAGCATTTGGCAGCAGCCTTCAATGTCTTGTGTTACAAGAAGGAGGATTCGGGTATTTCCCACCCATGGAGGGGCTGGTGAAGGAGTTTTCAATCTGGGGCACTCTGGGGTGTGCCTAAAGCCTTTGCATCACCCCACCTGGATTAGCAGGAAAGCGAGCTCCTGCTGGGATCTTATAACACGTGTCCCGTTGCATCACAGCAATTTGCTTTCCTGTCAGAACCATGGTGGTGTTCAAGAACACCATCTTTGGAAGTCATCACAGCAAGGCAGCCACTTTCCTCTTTTCATTCTTATATGCCTGAATCTCTTTGAAATTTTTGTTCGTTGTCCATTCCGTCCAGTGATGTATTTGCTTGAGATAGTTTGCATTGTTGTAAATGGACTCAATATGAAATTATTTCTAAATGAAAATGTATTTAGAGTTTCAAGGGTCTCGTTGATTTTGGGGGGACTGCCCCAATTTCATTCAGTGTTATCTTTTCCAGAAAGGTAGTCACTAAATGAATAACTTCCATCTTCTGGTATTCTGATAAGACACAGAATTTGGGGGTTATACATGTTAAACATCTCCTAGGTTTTGCAATAAGAAGCATTGATGGATTATGTTAGAAAAAAAGAACACTAAGAAGATGTAATTTTAATTTTGACTTCATGTAAATACCTTCTCAAACAGCAGGTTCCCTATCTATGGATTTTTGATTTGGAAACAGGTTTTACTTTGCCAGGTTGGAGGCTGCTGGCTTTTCACTCAGTGAAGCTAGAATCCGGAGAAAGACAACCAGCAGTTAGGTCTTGTTAGAAAGAGAATACAGCCACCAGCCTCAGACCACTTTCCTTCCCCTGAACGAAAAAGATAGTCATTTGCCAGTTTTGGGGAATGGCACTCACGGTTTGCACCAGCCTCCTGGCCTGCTGGGCAGAGATAAGATGCCCGGCTCCACCGCAGCTATTCAGGGCCCAAGGAAGGAGTTTAATTCAGTCTCCTGCTCCATGGCCCCCAATCTCATTTACATTTCTGGGACTAATGACACTCCCTTCTTCTGTCTGGAGCTGTGCATGGATTATTTTTCTGTCTTCATTTTAATAGAGCTTTAACATTGAACTGTATATTGCTTAAGCCATTCTGAAATGTTTCACTTAAAAAAAAAACAAAAAACCAACCCAGAAGGTAGCTGCTTCCACAATCCTTTCTCCCACCCCTACACCGAGGCCTTCTGGACGGTTCCCCCCTCGGCTGTGCGGAGCCCATCTGGAAGTGTTTCAGATTCTAATCAGACATGGAACTGTTTCGATGCAGATTATGGGTTTGTGTTAGCTTTAGTGGTGGAGGGATGGAAATAGATGCTTCCTCTTTATTACCATTCCAAGTAAAATAATGAGGCAGCATATTTGCAGCGAGCTGCTGAAGCCAGACATCACTGGAGTAATTTGGATTACTGGGAAGTTGGAACATATTGTTTTAAAAGTGATTTCAAGAGAATCATCTTTGGAAATCCTATACAGTGATAAGTGATTTCTTTTCACTTGAATTTCATTTTTACTTATGTTGCTGTATCTGTTTGAATTTAGTTTCATATCAGTTCCCTCTGGTAGTGCATGTGCTTTAAGATATTTTGACTCCTGGTAAATAAGTTTAGCATTAAATTATTTCGAGTCATTTTGTTGCTGTTTGGAAGACCTGGGAGTGTTTCCAGTGTTTGTGTTTAGGTCATGGAGGTGCCAAATCCCAGGCATTTTGCGACATGTGGGAGCCAGGCCATTTCAAGGACTGGCCAGAGTAGAAGAGTTTTTCCATTTTTGGGAATGTGCCATGGATTAGGAAGTGGGTTCTATTCAAATATCTGTCCTTTTGTGTTTTAAAATGCAGAAGCGGTGGCTTCACTGCTGAGAGTTTTATAATCTGTGAGGGGTTCCTGGGTCTTTTATTTGGGAAATGTATCCAGCCCAGGCGGCATTGCTAAGGTGAAGACCTCATAATCAGCCCCACGTTCCAGCTGTGGCCACTTAGCCAGGAGCCGGGTGAGGAGGGCCCAGGCTGGGGAGCCCTGGAGGCTGCCTGATGGGACCCCTACTCAGGCCTGGAGGGGATGCAGCCTGGCACCTCCAGAGGCTGCCCCTCCACTCTTCTCTCTGTCCAGCACTCTGAGGCAGCCACTGAGCACCCCTCTCAGGCTGCGGAGTGTTGGGGGACAGGCCCGTAGCCCTGATGTCTCAGTTTTGTCCTTTGTCCCCTGGCCTTTGACTTGAAGTTAACTTGAGTACCTTGTGTGTATATTTACTTTAGAAACACATGCTCGTGTTTGTAAGGACAAGAACTAAAAGTCATGTAACATGCTTGTTGAATTTGGTCACAAGCAAAGCAGAATGTGACTGCATGGCCTTTTCTGTGGGCCATAGACAGGCAGGATTGAACAGAAGAACCGCTGAACCCAAACAGGTGGGTTTGGGTTGGCTGCTCAGGAGCTGGGGCAGAGCCTGAGCCCCCTCCTCATAGAGTGATCCCTGCTGTGTTTGTTCTCAGAACATTTGCACCTGTCAGCTGGTTTTGTTTTCACAGGAACAGGAGGAGCTGGGGCCTGTTCACACCTTGTGGGACCACACCCACCCTGTACCCTGCCACTCTGGTTCTGTCTCTAGGGCCTGTCCAGGCCGCAGTACCTGTGGATGTCTGTACTTTGCCCCAGATCCCAGGGCCAGCATTTCAGCCCCATGGGCCCAGGTTTCCAAGGCACTCCCTTGGAAGCTGTCCCTGGGGCCTGCGCCTCTGCCACTAGCAGGAGAGGGAGCAGGCGGCTTGCTGACCACCAGTCTCACCACAGCAGTTTCTGAGTGGATTCAGTGTGCCCATGTGGAGCTCCGTGTGTGCTGGGTGCTGGGGGCAGGGGCAGGCCCCATGTGTGAGGCTTCCTGTCTTTAGAAGTTCAGCGATTATTTAAAATTTTGGAAAAAATTCTTGTTGTAGCATAAAATCACCCAGCTTCTTTCAGGGTATTTAGAGACTTTGCAGCCCTTTTGGCAGCTTCTGTCCCCTGAGTAGTCTCACTCCAATCCGACATCCAGGTACATGAGCGGCCCTGCTTGTCAGCGGGTGGACCTGCCTGGAGCTGTCCCTTCTGCAGCTGGTGGGGCGCTCATCCAGGTGAACCTCCAGGGCCGTGGGGCCCCTGCTGCTGCTGTGTCTCCCTCCACGTGGAAATGCTTGAAGTGAAACACCCTGTGTTCTTTAAAAAAATTTAGGTTTTTATTGTGTCTAGTCTGAAAATTGTTTATTTGCCTTTTAAGCAAGTGAAAGTGCTTCCCAGGAAAAGGGCTGCGTGTTCTTGGGCGTTCAGTTCATTTAGTGTCTCAGGGCCTATTGCACTTGAACTTGAGAGGGGAGAGGGGCGGCTGGGCCCCTGCTCCGTCCCTGGGCCCTGGCAGGTACTGCTGTGAGATTTCTGACCTCTGGGAAGCAGCACACTTCCAAGTGTGATGTATGTGAGAGTGCACTTGTCACCAGGTGACTTTTGAAGAAAGCAGCTTTGCAGAGTAGGTCTGTGTTTCTGAAAATACTGTATATTTGAATTTTGTCTATGAAGGATTCAAAATTACAGCAGAAGTTTGCAGTATGGGGTGCATGTCCCTGCCTTTTGACCTTTTTTCTTCTGTGGACTCCGCCCCTGGGGCCTGCATTGTGGGGCCAGAGAGGCACCTGCATGGGATTCTATGGGTGCTGCAGTAACCGGCTGCTCCCCTCCCCTGCACCCCACTGCAGGGCTCTTCTCCCAGCTTAGCTCCGGTCTTCCCTACCCCCAGAGAAGCTGGCGAAAATGTTGTCCAGAGGATTCTGGGCTGCTCTGACCTCCTTTGCAAGTGCTGCTTTGGGCAGGCACAGAGGAAGGGCCTCCTTTCTCTCTAACCTGGAGTCAGGGTTACTCGGCATTCCTGCCCCAAACCCTTCCTGGGCTGAGTGTCACCCTGCCTGCACGTCCCAGGTTGAGGGCAAGCCTGTCGTCCACAGTGCATGTGTGTGTGCGTGTATGTGCCTGCACTCTCCACATACTACACACATCACTCACACCACACTCCGCATTCCACACACACACACACTACGGTACATACAGAACATACATGCAGACATGCCAGCTCCCACCACATCACATTCCACACACACACACACTATACTGTACACACAGAACATACATGCACACACACCAGCTCCCACCACATGACATTCCACACACACACTATACTGTATACACAGAACATATGTGCACACACGCTAGCTCCCACCAAATGACATTCTACACACACTATACACACAGAACATACATGCACACATGCCAGCTCCCACCACATGACATTGCACACACACACTATACTGTACACACAGAATATACATGCACACACGCCAGCTCCCACCACATCACATTCCACACACATGCACACACACACACTATACTGTACACACAGAACATACATGCACACACGCCAGCTCCCACCACATCACATTCCACACACACACTATACTGTACACACAGAATATACGTGCACACACGCTAGCTCCCACCACATCACATTCCACACACACACACTATACTGTACACACATAACATACGTGCACACATGCCAGCTCCCACCACATCACATTCCACACACACACGCACACACTATACTGTACACACAGAACATACATGCACACACACCAGCTCCCACCACATCACATTCCACAGGCACACTGTACTGTACACACAGAACATATATGCACACACGCCAGCTCCCACCACATCACATTACACACACACACACTATACTGTACACACATAACATATGTGCACACACGCCAGCTCCCACCACATCACATTACACACACACACAGAACATACATGCACACACGCCAGCTCCCACCACGTGACATTCCACACACACACTATACTGTACACACAGAACATACGTGCACACACACCAGCTCCCACCATATCACATTCCACAGGCACACACTATACTATACACACAGAACATATGTGCACACACGCCAGCTCCCACCATATCACATTCCACAGGCACACACTATACTATACACACAGAACATACATGCACACATGCCAGCTCCCACCACATCACATTCCACACACACTATACTGTACACACAGAACATACGTGCACACACGCCAGCTCCCACATCACATTCCACACACACTATACTGTATACACAGAACATACATGCACACATGCCAGCTCCCACCACATCACATTCCATAGGCACACTGTACTGTACACACATAACATATGTGCACACACGCCAGCTCCCACCACATGACATTCCACACACACACAGTGTACTGTACACACAGAACATACGTGTACACACGCCAGCTCCCATCACATGATATTCCACATACACACACTACTGTACACACAGAACATACATGCACACATGCCAACTCCGACTACATGACATTACACAGGTACACACTATACTGTACACACAGAACATAGGTGCACACACGCCAGCTCCCACCACATCACATTCCACACACACACACTACTGTACACACAGAACATATGTGCAAACATGCCAGCTCCCACATCACATTCCACACACACACTATACTGTACACACAGAACATACATGCACACACGCCAGCTCTTAACACATCACATTCCACAGACACACTATATGTACAGGTGGCTCATTGGTTAGGGCACCAGCTGTATACACTGGAGCTGGCGAGTTTGAACCCAGCCTGGGCCTGTCAAACAACAATGACAACTACCACCAAAAAAAAAAAAAAAAAAATAGCTGGGCGTTGTGGGAGGTGCCTATAGTCCCAGCTACTTGGGAGACTGAGACAAGAGAATCGCTTAAGCCTAAGAGTTGGAGGTTGCTGTGAGCTGTGACGTCATAGCACTATACCCAGGGCGACAAGCTTGAGACTCTCTCAAAAAAATAAAGTAAAAGGTGAATGTCCCCTTGGCCTCCCACCCCATCTCCACTCTTTTGAGCCTTTGGGGGCCCTTCCAGTGCTGTCTGCGTGCCTCGGCGTCCCCCGTGGGCTGGCGCCTGCATCTGCTATGATCTGCACACGGTGGGCTGAGTGCCATCCTCCATCGACACAGGCCTTTAGGGTCTGCGTCTACCAGCGCACGCTGCTCTACCTCTTTTTAGTGCCTCAGACCCATCCAGCATGTGGACCCTGCCATAATTTATTGAACCATTTTCCTATTTATGAATATTTATGTTATTTCTGGTTTTTCCAAAAAAGATTGTTGCAGTGAGAATCCTCATACAGACCTCATTTTATATATATGCGAATCCTCCTGGAAATGGAGTTGGGTAAAAGGGTGTGTCTATTTAAATTTTTGGTAAGAATGCTGAATTGCCTTTCTGCAAGGCTTCTTTGGGGCTCCTCCTAAAGAAACACATCTTTTAAGGAAAGGAAAACCAGCGAAAAAGTAATTCACTGCCAACAGCTAAATAAAGAGGGGGTTCTCCCACAGGCCCTGGAGTATGAAACGCAGCAACCCAGGGGAGCCAGGGGCCCAGGCACGGTTGACACAGTTCTAAGCTTCCTTTGCTGTCCCTGTTTGGGTGGGGAAGGAGGCCCCACAGCCTCACGGCCCTCACTGGAGTCAGGAGGACCCTGTTCTCCTCTAGGGCTCCTTTTGGAGACTGTTCAGACAGCATCCTGGGAGGATCTCTGTCTCCAACCTCTGGTTTACCCATTGGCTCTTTTTTTTTTTTTTTTTTTTTTTATTGTTGTTGTTTTTTGAGCCAGAGCCTCAAGCTGTCCCCTGGGTAGAGTGCCGTGGCATCACAGCTCACAGCAACCTCCAATTCCTGGGCTCAAGTGATTCTCCTGCCTTCGCCTTCCAAGTAGCTGGGACTACAGGCGCCCGCAACAATGCCTGGCCATTTTTTGGTTGCAGTCGTCATTGTTGTTTGGCGGGCTTGGGCTGCATTTGAACCCGCCAGCTCAGGTGTGTTTGGCTGGTGCCCTAGCCGCTTGAGCCACAGACGTCAAGCCAACCCCTCGGCTCTTTAATTATAACTGTTCTGTTCTTGCATTTAACTAAGTATCAACTACCATATTTAAAAATAACCAATACACTTAATTTTTCTAGCAGGTTTATGTTTATGGAAAAGTGGAGCAGAAAGTTCAGAGCTCCCCCTGCCCCTGCAGCCGCCCTCCCAGTTTCCCTATGGTAGACACCTCACCCTGGTACGTTCGTGACTATCGATGAGCCAGGATTGATTGTTATTAACCGGAGTCCATGGTTTACATTAGAGTTCACTCTTCGCGTTGTACAATCTGTGGCTTTTGACAAGTTTGTAACGACTCAACTACTGTTGAAGCAGGAAGCCCTGGTCGGAAACTGAGGCCAGGGTGAGTGGCAGAGGGGAGGGCGGGAGAGCAGGCCGGTTCTGGAGGCTTTGGGGCTGAAGCCTGCACTGTTTATCATGGCCAGGAGGTGAGGAAGGTGGAAGAGAGACTCCAGCTGGGTGATGAGTTGTGATCAGCTGGGGGTAGACAGGCCATGGACGGAGCTGGACCTTGTAGGGGAAAGCTTGGTTCACCTTACACCTGCTGGGGGGGTGAGATGTCTGTTAGATGTGCATTGAAGGTGTCAGGAGAGATGAGTGCCAGGGAGCTGTCAGCTTGGTGAAGCGTCTTCCACCCAGGGTCGGGTGCTAGATGTCATACATGTGAACAGTAGCCCAGCTGACGCCAGTGGTGAGCTGTCTACATGGGGACAGAACGGCCCAGGCTGGAGGGAAGAGGGTGGCGTGGGGGCTCTGCATATAATTCTAGTCTTCACTTGTCTGGAGAGATTTGCCCTCACGTTTCCTCCAAATTCACGTCCCTTAAACTTAGGATACTGCACCACGTGTGCAAAAATTTCAGTGTGAGAACTTTTGCACAATTAGTCATTTATTTTACCTCTCCTTGACCATCTCGAGGAAAGTTTTTTTGGAAAGTTATAGAGAAGTGTCTTTTTAGCATAAAACAAAATTATGACATTTTCAAAATTGACAAAGTAGAAAAATATACCTAAGATGCTCAGATGTGGTCCCATCATTGCATCTTGCATTGACTGCTACCCACGCCCTAAGCCCAGGTTGTTCTGCCTGTGAGGATGGGCCTGTGAGTCAGAACAAGAGCAGAAATGCCCCAGGACTGTCACTTAGCGTCCGGCTCCTGCAGGGCCAGGCTCAGTAACTGCCGCTGTTCTCCCCACGGGGCAGGCGGCCGTGGAGTTGCCCAGAGGTAGAACCTTCCAAGTTGTACTTTGCAGAACCAGGGATGCCTGCCTGAAAACGACCCTCCACCTGTGCTGGTGGGATGAATTTGTTTGCATCCCTGTGCCCTAAGCCCTGTGTGCCCCTCCCTGCTCTCTGCCGGGCCTGGGTCTTGTTGCCTGCCCATGTCCGGCACCACTCTCAGGGGCACACTTGACTTGGGGTCAAGTCTTATCCAAGTGCTGTTGACACCTGATCTTCAGACCCTGCATGAGCATCTGGGGGCCACAACTTGAGCTAGTGGGGGCTGTTAGTGGCCGGAGTGGAGCATCTTCCTCGGGTGAGATGTTCTGAGATCACACCTGGGCTCCTGGGACCCCTTGAAAGGACGGGAGTGGTTTGGGCTGGATGTGCTGTAGACTTGAGTTTTTGCAGAAGACAGTGAGCCTCCCTCCTGCTGACCCTTTGCCAGCCCAGGCCCGCCGCTGCTGTTCCCAGATGGGCACCTCGACCTGCTGGCCACCATGTAAGGCCAGGCGGGCCCTGGTAGTTAATTGGGAGCAGTAGAGCTCAGACATTGGGCTGGGGTGCAGGTGCTCACCCCGTCTTCCCATGCTCTTTGAGGTTGGGATGGGGTGGAGGGCAGCAAGCTGGCCCTTGGGCACCGTACTCTGTGGCTGCCAGTTAAATGTGGGTGTTATTTCTGAATTACTGGTGTGCACTGCCCTTCTCTGTAGGTGTTTTTCCTGGGAGGGTCAGGAATGTGGCTGAGCCCAGGGAGGAAGGACAGGATATACCATGTGTGTGCCCTCCCGGGAGGGTCATCTGCTGGGCACCTGAGTCCCACATGTGGTGCCTGGCTTCACCCCTGGTTGTTGAATCGGGGAGGGGACATGAAGAACTGCAGACATCCCGGCTGCTCTGGAGGGCGGCACCGCAGAGAGCTGCCTGAGCTTTTAGCTGCCAGGACATTTCAGGGCAGCCGGTGGCCCTGTAGGGATGGTGGTAGCCCATACTGGGGCGTGGCAGGTGACTGTCAGGAGAATCAGGATGAGGGCAGGGACCTGTGAGGGGCAGGCAGGTCTGGGAGGGGTGCAGTTTGTGGGGACCAGTCCTGAGGCAGGGCTAGGGGTGTCCTGCAGGCGCAAGTCCAGCCCTCACAGCGGCCTCTGGCTTTCCTCTCTGGGAGCTTCTGACTGAGTTCCGCCCAACCCCAGGCAATTTTGCGGCATTGATGTGACAGTTCCCTCCACACTTAGAAACTTCTGGTGGCCCCATTAGCCTGTGGGTGGCAGTTGCCACCCCATGTGCTTCCCGAGGTGGGTCTGTTCCCGAATTCTTCCCGCTGTAACTTGCCTTTGACCTTCAGCCTGTTCTCCCCAGTCTTTGCGGCTCTCTGCGTCTGTCCTCCTCTTTGTTTAAGGCTGCGTTTGCCATTTTGCTGGCTGCGATGGCGCGTCCAGTCTACGAATGCTGTGCCCCGTGGAGCCGGGGGAGGGGCCCTCGAAGGAGCAGGCAGGAGAGATGGTCAGAAGCAAGACGGTGCTAAGGAAGAGTGTGAAGACCACTGGTGCTCAGGGGCATCACTCCCGGTTTTGAAAAGTGAATAGGAGCTTGCCAGGAAGATTCTAGAGGAGCACAAATGGGAATGGCTTGAACGTGGGCACGGAAGCGGTGGACGGAGCATGGGCTTTTGGGTGTGACGCGCTGACCTCTCCCTGCAGTGCTGGCCTCCGTGTGCCCTGTTAGAGCCCTTGGCTGTAGGTGTGGCAGTGGGAACAGGCACAGTGCCCCCACCCTTGTGGGCCTGCGGGGTGGGGGTGTGACTGGAGCTTAGGAGGCTTCAGATGGATGGAAACCTAGGCCAGAGGAAAGAGCCTGGTGGAATGCCGTGGCCGTTGGCATGGGAGCTCGAGGAGCCCCCTGAGTCCTGGGTGTCAGCTCCCTTGTGGGACATGGTAGGAAGATGAGGATGAGAGGGGTTGAGGTGGGGTCTGGGCCACCGTACCTCACTGCTGCCATCATTCTGTGACATAGGGAAACCAAGGCACAGGCGGGTTAAATAGTCTTCCAGGCCTTGAGGTGCACAGCTAAGATGTGAACCAAGGTGTTTGTCCCCGCAGCTCAGTTCTGGGGGGGAAACTCAGGTGGCTGCCAAGGCAAGAGTGGCCCTGCTGATGTGCAAAGGTGCTGGCTGGGCACCGACACGTCCTGCCTCTGTGGGAGAAAACAGCGTCACCTGCTAATCTGATGGCCGCTCTGGGCACCGGCTCGTGCACACCTTTGCCTTCTCTTTGCAGAGGTTTTGTTTGCAACCCTTCTGCCCCCTGTCCCCGTGTGTGGCACACACTATTTTAATGTAAATAACCCACTTTACGCCCAGCTGTGTATCTCACGCAGCATTTCATTACTTGGGAATATCAAGTTGGGAGCAGAACCTTAATTGGATGTGGTCAGAGCAGATGAAACCTGCCATGTTGATGGTACCGGGCTTCCTGTGTCTCCTTCCAGAGGTTGGAGGACGCCTTCCTCACAAGCCGAGTTAGAGTGACCCCGGCTGCCCACGGCCTCAGGCTGTTAGTCGCCTCTGCTCCTGACCTCTGGAGTGAACTCTGAGGGGCTCGCTGGAAAGCTTGGGGAGAGTCACAATCAGTTTGCAGCCCTTTGTTTGGCAAATGTTTGTCTGTCTTGAGTTTGCAGTTCTGATCCGGTTTCAAGTTGCTTTCGGGGGTTATGTGTTGGGGCGCGGCCGGGTCCCCTGCCCTGGGCGGCCACCGTCTGCAGGCCAGCGCTTCCCTCTCCGCGGCTAGCGCACTCCCTGTGCTCTTTTCCACCCCAGCCTGAATATTTCAGCACTGCCGCGCGCGTGCGGGCCGACCACCTTGGAGCCGGACGGTCCTGACCACGGTTCTCGAATCTGGAGATTTCGAGTGAGTAGGACACGGTGGTCACCACCAGACTCCACCAGACGTGCTGTTCACATGCATGCCTCTGTGGTGCGCTGAGTGGAGGCTGCTGCCCTCACCTGCTCTAACAAAAGTTGAAATGCAGCTGTGCTGAGTTTTTTGTCCTTTTCTGGTTTTACAAGTTTATGTTTCTTTTGAGGAGGAAGGCAGATAGGAGGGCACGTGTGCACAGATAGCTGTCCAGACAGAGGGTCCCCACGCGTTTCTGCGACGCTGGCCGTTTCCCTCCAAGACCTTGTCCGAGGGAGCCACCAGGTCCCTTCTCTGGGCTGTACCAAGCACCTCTGACCCTCCGTGCAGGGCCGTGTGGCTTTCTTGGGGAGCCTTCCTCTGGTTAGGGAGCTGATGGGAGCCCAGCTGCTTGCTGTTGACCTCGGTGGCCAGCCCCAGGCACTGCTTGTGTGGGCAGCGGGCAGGGCAGTGTGAGACACTGGTGGTCACTGCAGGGAGTGCAGGGCGCCTGGACAAGGGCGGGCTCAGGGTGCGTCACTTGCTGGGAAACACTGGTGACCAGACCAGTGTTAACCATTTCCTCGGGAGGCCGTAACAGATTATCACAGCGTGGGCAGCTCTGGAGGCCAGAAGCCGAGGTCGCAGTGCCGGCAGGGTCGGCCCCTTCTTGTGCTGTGTGGGGAAGGTGGCTCTGTGCCTCTCTCTGTGCGGCTGTGCTCGTCAGCCATCTGCGGTGTGCCTTGGTTTGACTGTTTCATCCACATGTCCCCTCATTGTAGGGACACCCGTCATTCTGGATTAGAGCCCACTCTGCTAACCTCGGTTTAACTTAATGATCGTTTGCTAAGCCCTAACTTCCAGTCAGGGTCACGTGAACAGGCAGTGGGGTTTAATAGGACCTTCAACATTATTTGGGGGCACATAATTCTACCCCCAGACGTCTCTGCTCGGGCACAGCCTATTCTCTAGCTCCTGCAGAGGTGGGAGTATCGTAATTGTCCCCCAGGAGCCTTTTCCAAGTAGACGTGCAGAGCAAGGTGGGGCCAAGGCAGTGTCCCTGCCACGCTCTGTCCCTTAGCTCCGAGTGCCACCACTCCCCGCCCTCAGAGCTGTTCCCCTGGGCTCGACTCCGTGTTGACTCCGAGAACAGGTTCGCGCTGTGCCCTTCCTGTTGTTGTAAGGATAGAGTTCCCTCCTTGGAGCTGCGCATCTGACTAATGAAGTTCCATTAGAGTTTGGGGTTAGTCCTCACGCAGTGTGCATCAGTTAGGACGGGAGCAAGCATCCCCCAGAGCCGAGAGAGTCCAGGTCTTCAGAGAAACAGGCTACACGGTGGCGCCTGTGGCTCAGGAGGAGGGCGCCAGCCCCATATATTGGAGGTGGCAGGTTCAAACCCGGCCCTGGCCCAAAAGAAAGAAGGGGCAGCTTCTTTCCTGCCCTGGGGCAGGTACTGTGGGATGGGGGCTCAGCCCTCCACACACAGACACTGGCTGGTGTTGCTGTGTTCCGTGCCCTCCTCAGGGACCTGTGGTCCCCCTTTTCCCAGACAGTGTCCCTCTTCCTTTTATTCAGACTGCTGAGTAGCCCCGTTTTCTGCCTCACCTCCTTTCTGCGCCAAGGTCTCAGTTTGGGGCTCTCTGGAGTTTTGGAGCTGGGGTGAGGCTGGGCTTCTCCCTCCCCCTCTCTGGAGGGGTCTCAGCGCCTTGCCTGCTGCAATTTGCAGGTTCAGTTTTTATTTCTTATTTTTCCTTCCCTGCATTGCCTTTGAGTGATTTCAAGAGAAGAGAAAGGTTGTGCCCCCACTTCTTGGACCCCTTGTGCGCCTCGCCCGCCCCCTTGCTGAGACAGCACCGGGTGTAGACAGGTGCTGAGTGGGGTTTCCTCTCTGGTCTCTCTGGACCCCCTGTCCTGGCCCTGTTCTCAATCTCAGGGGACCATATCCAGCTTCTCATCAAGAAATGTGATATCATCTGTAGGTTTTTAAAACTCAAGCTAAAATTCACTCAACATAAATTAACCGTTAACCAGGCAGAAGCATACAATTCAGTAACAGGAGGTTTCCAGTGCGGTGCACCTGGCCTGCCATCTCCTGTCTCTAGACCTTATCCTCCTCTTCCTCGGCGCAGAGGGAAATTCTTGCATCGGTTAAGCCCTTAACTCCCGTTCCCCCTGCCCCTGGCAACCATGGCTTTGCCCATGCTGGATGTCTCCTATAAGTCAGAAATCACACACTTGGTGACCTTTATGGAAGTCTGGCTTCCTCGGCTTAACGTAACTTTTGTTTTTTGAGACAGAGTCTCACTCCGTTGCCCAGGCTAGAGTGCTGTGTCAGCCTACCTCACAGCATCTTGAAACTCCTGCTGCCCCTTCCTCAGCCTCCCAAGTAACTGGGATGCCCAGCTGGTAGCTTGTAGGTACCTGCCACAGTGCCCAGCTAATTTTTCTATTTTTAGTAGAGACAGGCGTCTTGATCTTGCTCCAGCTGGTCTCAAACTCCTGAGCTCCAGGGATCCACCTGCCTCGGCCTCCCAGAGTGTTGGATCACGGGCGCGAGCCGCTGCGCCCAGCCAGAAGTGGTATCTTCTTGCGATTTTATTGGCATTTCCCTAATAGCTGTAGGCTTTTTGCATCTGTTATTTATCAAGCTGAGGTTGTTTTTCTCTATTCCTAAATTGGCGAATGATTTTTTTTTAAATCAGAAATGGGTGTTAGCTTGTCAGCTGCTTTTTCTGCATCCATTATGTGATCATATGATTATTCTTCTCTAGTCTCTTGACGTGGTAGATTTTAACATATATTTTTCAAATGTCGAACCAACATTGCCACCCTGGAAAAAAATACCCCTGGATTGTAGTATGTAATTCTTTTTATACATTGTTGGATTTGCTAATATTTAGTTGAGGATTTTTAAGTGTTATGTTCATGAGAGAGATTTGTCTGTAGTTTCCTATTCTTGTCATTTCTTCGGTTAGATGTTAGGGTAATTCTAGTCTCATAGAATGGGTTAGATGTGTTCTTTCCTCTCCTAATTTCTGGAATGGATGTAGAGAGTTGGTATCATTTTTTTCCTTAAATGTTTGGTAGAATTTACTAGTAACACTGTCTGTGCCCAGGGATTTCCTTTTTGGAAAGTTAATAATTATTGATTCAATTTCTTTAATAGACATACTATTGAATTTGTTTATTTCTCCTTGTGTGAGTTCTGATATGTGTGTTTTTTAAAGAAATGGCCCATTTTATCTCTAAATTATCAAATTTGGGAGCAGAGAGCTCTTTGTAGTATTCCTTTGTTATCCATTTAATGTCTGTGGAATTGATGTCCATGACTGCTCTTTCATTTCTGGTATTGGTAATTTGGGTTTTCTCTCCTTTTTCTTCATTAGCATAGTCAAAGGACCAGAGGAGGGGGTTTGCTGATTTTCTCTATTATTTTCCTGTTTTCAATTTAATTGATTTTTTATTATTTTAATTCTGTTTGCTTTAAGCTGAAATTATTCTTTATCTTGTTAAGCATAAGCTCATAAGGTCATTGATTTTAGGTCTTTTTTTTTCTGATATGTGCATTTAATGCTATAAATGCTCAGTGGGTAGGGCACCGGCCCCATATACCAAGGGTGACGGGTTCCAACCCTGCCCCAGCCAAACTGCAACAAAAAATAGCCAGGCGCTGTGGTGGGCGCCTGTAGTCCCAGCTACTCAGGAGGCTGAGGCAAGAGAATCACCTAAGCCCAGGAGTTGGAGGTTGCTGTGAGCTGTGATGCTATAGCACTCTACAGAGGGTGATAAAATGAGACTCTGTCTCTTAAAAAAAAATGCAGTAAATGCCTTCTTAGCATCACAAATTTGGATGAGTGGTATTTTCATTTTCATTTCATTAAAAAGAAAAACATACAATTTTTTTCTTGATCGCTTTCTTTTGACTAATATGTTAATTTAGAGTTGTGTTGTTTAACTTCCAAATAGTTGAGATTTTTAATCCATCTTCCTGTTACTGATTTTATCTTAATTCCCTTCTGGTCTGAGAATATATTTTTGTGATTTCTCTTTTTAGAAAACGTGCTAAGAAGTGCTTTATGGTCCAAAACGTGATCTAACTTGGTGAGTGTTCCAGGCAAGCTTGAGAAGAATGTGTATTTTGCCCTTGTTGGACATAATATTCTATAAAGATACTTTAGAATGAGTTGATTGATAATAATACTCAAGGGAACTATCCTGGTTGATTTTCAGCCTCTTGTTCTAGCAGTTACTTGTAGGGAGATAGGCAAGTCTCCAGTTATGATAGAGGATTTGCAACTTCCTTCCTTTCAGTTCTTTCATATTTTACTTCAGAAATTTTAATGCTGTTTTCTGGGTACGTAGCTTGTTGGGGCTGTGATATCCTCTTAGCAAATTGACCCCTTTCTTATTATGTAACGTCCTCTCTTCATCCCTTGTAATTTCCTTGAACTTTGCTTTGTCCAAGTTAGCATGGTATGTTTTTCTCCATTCTCTTACTTTTAACTTTCCATTGTCTTTATATTTAAAGTGGTTATTTTTTAGACAGACTATACTTGGGTCTTCCGTTTTTACACATTCTGAAAACCTCTCTCTTTTAATCAATATATTTAGACAATTTATATTTAAAATGATCATTGATGTACTTTAGATTAATATTAAACTTTTTATTAACTATCTTCTATTCTTGCCACAGACTTTTTTTTCTCTATTTTCAGTAGGTCGTTTTACACAATTCCATTATATCTCCTCTTAGCTTATCATTAATACTTCTGTTAAAATATTTTTAGTGCCCTGGAAGTTACAGTATACATTTGAAAATAATCTAAGCCCGCCTTCAAATAACATTATACCTCTTCAACATTTAGTACAAGTACCTATTATGAAACAGAATACTCCAAATTCTTCTTTTCTGCCCCTTGACATTGCCATCATTAATTTCACTTACCCACATGCCGCCATCACACAGTATGTTGATATTATCATTGCTTTAAAGTTATTTAAAATTTATATAAAATAAGAGCAAGAAAAATAGAAAATTTTATTTTTCTTTCACTTATTCCTTTTTGGACATTATTCTTTTCTTCATGTAGCTCTAGGTTTCCAGCTTATTTTTTCCTCTGTATGAAGAAAAATCTTTTAACCTTTCTTTAGAGGTATGTCTGTTAGTGATGAATTTCCTTGGTTTTTGTCGGTCTGAGAAATTACTTCTCCTGCATTTTTGAAGGATAATTTTCCTGGACATAGAATTCTGTGTAATTTCCTCTTCTTGTAATTTCTTTGGTTTGGTGTTAGGGTAGGAATGAGTTAGGAAGTGTTCGTTCCTCTTCTAATTTCTGGAATAGATGTCGAGAATTGGTAGATGGGTTTTTGTTTCAAAACTTTAAAGGTTTCTTTTTTCTTTTTTTTTGAGACAGAATCTCACTTTATCACTATTTTTGTTGTTGTTGTTGCAGTTTGGCGGAGGCCAGGTTTGAACTCGCCACCCTTGGTATATGGGGCAAGCACCCTGCTCACTGAGCCTTAAAGCTTTCACCCTGTCTCTTCTTACTTGCTGTTCTTGACAACAAGTCTGCTGTAATGCTATCTTTATCCCTCCACAGATAAGGCATTTCCCCTCCCACCTGGGGTGTGGTGTTTTTTGTCATTTCATTTTCTCTTTGTTTTTGGTTTTCTGCAATAGGATAATCACTTTGTGTGGGTTTGGGTTTCTTGTTTTCTTTTTTCTTTGGTGTTCTTTGAGCTTCCTGGGTCTGTGGTTTGATGTCTGTCGTTAATTTAGGAAAATTTTTGACTGTTATCATCTCAAGGATTTTTTTTTCTTCTCCATTCTTTCATTTGCCTCCTTTCAGTATTCCAGTTACATGTGTAGCGTCTTTGATGCTGTTGCACAGTTCTTGTATGTTTTGTTCTGCTCCCCACCCTCACCATTCTTTTTTTTTTTTTTTTTTTTTTTTTGAGACAGAGCCTCAATATCCAGCCTCTGGATAGAGTGGTGTAGCATCACAGCTCACAGCAACCCCCAATTCCTGGGCCCAAGTGATTCTCCTGCCTCCACCTCCCAAGTAGCTGGGATTATAGGTGCCCACTACAACGCCCTGCTATTTTTTGGTTGCAGGTGTCATTGTTTGGCAGGCCTAGGCTGGATTCGAACCTGCCAGCTCAGGTGTATGTGGCTGGCGCCTTAGCCGCTTGAGCCACAGGTGCCAGCCACCCCCATTAATTTTTTCCTTTGCATTTCAGTTTGGAAAGTTTCTGTTGACCTATCTTCAAGCTCACTGCTGTTTTTCCCTCAGCCGTGTGGATGAGTCCATCAAAGGAAGGCTTCATTTTTGGTATAGGTATGTTTCTTCATTTAAAAAAAAATTCTAGCATCTCTTTCTGGTTCTTTGTCGGAGTTCCCATCTCTTTATGTTCATTGCCCATCTTTTCTTCCATATCCTCTACTTTTTCTAGTAGAGTCCATAGCATATGAATGATAGTTACTTAAATTCCAAGTCTGAGAATTTAAAAATCTGTGTCAGATCCTAATCTTAAGAGTGTATTTTATCTTAGAATGTATTTTTTTTCCTTGCCTTTAAAGCTAGGTATGATGTATAGGGTAATAGAAACTGAGATAAATACGACTTTAATGTGTGGTTCACTGTTTTTTTTTTTTTGTAGAGACAGAGTCTCACTTTATCGCCTTCGGTAGAGTGCCGTGGCATCACACAGCTCACAGCAATCACCAACTCCTGGGCTTAGGCGATTCTCTTGCCTCAGCCTCCCAAGTAATGCCCGGCTATTTTTGTTTTGCAGTTCAGCTGAGGCCGGGTTTGCACCTGCCACCTTCAGTATATGGGGTCGGCGCCCTACTCACTGAGGCACAGGTACCGCCCTGAGGGGGTCTTTACTAGCGCTTTATGTTAAGCACCTATTGGAAAGTCTAGAAGTAAACTCCATGAAAGTCTGGGAGTCCCCAGGAGTTTTCACTGTCATGTGAGTCCACTTGGCTTCTAGGGATTTGTCCAAACCACTGAAACCACTAACTAGGTTCTGGGCCCACAGGCTCTGCTCCAGGTCAGCAGCTGTCAGGGGCGACTCTCTGGATTTTCCCATCTCTCCAGATCTCAGGGATCACTCTCTGGATCTGCCCATCTCTCCAGATCTCAGGGGGTGATTTGTAAACTCAGCTCTCTGATGGTTCCACAAAGTCACTGAATTTCAGTGTTCCCAGCCTTTTCTGGTTATAAGGACAGGGGTGATGACTTTCAAGCTGTTTACATGTTGGAGCTGAAACCTCAGTTATTCTGCTTCTGCTTCTCCGACTCTCACGGCAGCCACCTGGTACTGTGTTCTTTCTTTGACGGTTTTCCCATTTGTCATCTGTCTTCCCCATTATGGTGTAAGCTCCAGGGGGTGAGAGCTTTGTCTGTCTGTTCCCTGCATCCCCACTTCTGCAAGAGAGGCTGGCACATCCTGAATGAATACACCCAAAATGATAGATAGTGAGGCCAGGTCCCTTGGTTGGCCATGAGTCGCTGCTAATTTGCAGGGTTTCTCTTGGGCTGTGTGGTTCTGGTAAAGTCAAGACACAGGTGGGGGAGGATCCCAGATGTCTCCAGTGACTAGAGGAGCTACCGTTTCAGATGTAGACCGTTTCAGATGTAGAGTTGGGATGCTGCCTGCCTCACGGGGCGCCCAGGATCCACCTTTAGACGGGTGCTCTGCAGTGGGCGGGGGTGCTAGGGCTTACCTGGGGCAGTGAGGGGAGCCCTGCTGACAGAGAAGAAAGGGGCTTTTCTATGGTTACTCCTAAATTGCCAGCTGTTTTGCTCGTTTAGTGTGGCAAGATCTTCCATCCACCCCTGTCCTTCATTCCTGTTACAGTAGAACCTCCATAGCCGACCAGCTCCTACACTGACCACCTCCGTCAGTTACCCTAATTTTCACAGAATGGACATTGCCCAGATGTCTGTACCAGTGCAGTAGGCCGAGTTCCTTGGGTCGACCACCTCTGTGTGTTGATGGGGTTGTTTCGGCCCTCCAGTGATCAACTCAGCAGAGGTTCTGCCATATTTGGCCTTTGTGGTTATAAGAGTGGGACTTCTACACACATTGCAAAAAACAATTTCTCCATCCCCCACCCCCATTCTTCATGTCTACATTATGATCTTACTGCCAGCATCGATCGTCACGAGCAGATTTTTAAAACATCACCATCTGTCCTGCTCTTAATTACAAGTGTAAAAAAATATTATTTTTCTAATTCTATTAAGGGAAGGGGGGAATATGTACTTCTAAGGCCGCAGTTCTTTTAGGAAGGTGTGTAGGTCTGCCATTCACTCGTGAAGGATAAAATTTCTTCTGCCCCAAATTGAAGCATTCTGAGCAGTTATTTTACTTAGAGGGTAAAATCTGCCCATTCACATCTATATGAAAAGAAGGCAGCAGAAAGGTAGAAGTGGCTAAGTTGATGAGGGCCCCCAAAGGCCATGTCTCCTGGTGCTCTCCTGCCCCAGGCCTGGCCCCCAGCCTCACTGAGGGGTACCCCGTGAGCCCCGCGGCTGATGGAGGTGTTTACAGGAGCAGGCCCGGTTTCAGGAGTGGGTCCATCTGGGCTGGCGCTGAGCTGTCCGTACGGGGCTGGGTCACAAATGAGGATCTTTACCGGTACTGTCTTTCCAAACCGTGACCGGGAGCAAGTTCTTTCCCTGCCCAAACAAACATTCGGGCAAACTCTGGAAGGTCCTGGCACTTTCTTTCGTTCTGAGGCAAGAACAGGTTCTCTGGCTGTTTCAGTCCCGGCGTAGTCTCGTTTAGTAATAAAAGTGTGCAGTTACAGAATCTCCGGAGCTTCTCCCGCCTGGCTGGAGCCTGACAGTCTTGGAGCCAGAGAAGGGCTGTGCCCACCGTATTCCCTTCCCTCTTTTTCACCTCTGAGCTTGCCAGCCAAGGTGAGCCCCAAGGGCTGGAGTGTCAGGGGAAAGGACAGTCTCAGCTCTGATGGGCTGGTGGACCCTTTCAGGGTCTAGCAGATATTTAACTCAGACTTGTTCTCTCCAGGGCCACATCTGTGAGTTTCTGGAAACTTGCAGCTTGTCCTGAGACCTGAGGGAATCCCCCCTGGGCTGGTACACGGAACAGGTCTGTCCCCCCCAGACCCCGCTGCAGGCAGTTCCCCTGGGGGCAACAGGCAGCTTCTCTTCTTCCCTTGTGGGGCGACTCTGTCATGCCTCCTGCCTCTGGATTCTTAAGGGACAGGGCTCTGAGGACTTGTGCGGCCATCCCAGGGCTCTCCTGGAACCCCGCCTTGGGAGGCAAGGTGAGGCCACCTTCCCTTCCCTCCTCCATGGTACACAGCTCTCCACAGAGAGCCCCCCGCTCCGCTTCTGCTCCCCCATAAGGCCAGAAAACATGCTGGTGGGGGGGCACCTGTCGGTGCAGGAAGTGCTTGTGCTTGTCACCTCTCCTGGCCTTCAGCCACAGCACGGCTCACTCTGAATGTTCTGTCCCCCTGACGCCTCCCAGAAGACACTGCCCAAGTCTCCTGACCTTCAGGGAGGTCTGGGAACGGGAAGTTCCCCAGGGAAATCTCATGCCACCACCTGCCATCCTTCCTCCCCCAGTAAAGCAGCGACTTTTGATCCTTGTCCTCTGTCCCCTAGGACCTGGTGCTGGTGCCATTGTGTCATCAGCTGCACTTTCAACAGGGTGGCGCTGCTCCTTCAGGGCCTGGCTGGAGCCCGGCAGGTGGCAGATAATGACCATTTCTGGAAGGCATTGCTGGAACTGCACCATAGTTCAGGAGTTGTTTTTCTCCCTGAGGGTTTAGAGAGGTTATTTTTAGGAGTTGGATAGTACCTAAGAGTTAATTAGGATGTTGTCTGCATTTGGCTTAGAGATGGGAAAGTTTTATGTTTATTCAGATTAACAGTAATTTAAAATTACAATTTTAGTCTTAATTGTATGTATTTGGGGATCCTATTTAAGTCTTTGGAAATAATTGCAGAGTAATATTTTGGGAAGTTATATTAAAATGCACAGATGTTCAAGTAGAGGAAGGTCCCTGTGGGTGAGCCTCAGCCCTGACGAGGAGGCGTCCGGGCAGCTTCCTTGGCAGGTGGCCGCCTCCCACGGGTGTGGGTGTCTGTACCAAGGCTGGCGCTGTCGGCCCTGGGGAACGAGGCCGCATAGGTCTCAGCTGCCCGGCCTGACTTGGTGTCAGAGTCCCATCTCTGCTTCTGCTGATGCCCTTGGGAAGGTGTGCCACTGATATAGGGGGAGGGTGGAGAAGGGTGAGGCGGTGAGGGGGCTCACGTTCTCCAGGGAGTGTATTTTCGAACCCTGGGGAGCTGGGGACCTGGCAGGCCTCCACGGCCCACAGCATCTGTGCCCCGATGTAGACACAGGCTTCATACCCAGGATTCTAGGACGTGAGATGCCATGAGGGGCCCACCCCTTGTGAGGGACAGGGTTTAAAACCTACAGGGGATCCCTCCCCAGAGGACGTCCTGTGGGGCTTCAAGACCCTCTCCCCTGAGCTCGTGCAGGACAAGCCGTGTTGAGAGTCTGCGTGTCTTGGCAGCTTCCTGCTGCTGTGGCCTCAGAGATGCCGTGAGCTTCATGCCGTGCTCTTTATCCCAGGGCAGGAAAAGTGATGCCACGGTAGCTTAGCCTCCTTGGGAGGCCTGTGGCAGGATGCCAGGGTTTGCCGATGTTGTGGGCAGTGGATGCCTCGTGTGTGTGTGGGGGGGGGTCCCATCTCATCGACAGAAGGGACCAGCAGTCCCAGTGGCCCGTGTTGCCGTTTGTGGTCCTAGATGTTTAAAGCCAGGTTCTTCCCTGTCTGCAGAGAGGGTACAAAGCAAGGGCTTTGTCTGAAGCTTGTTTCTCCCCAAAATTCGTATGCTGAAACCCTCACTCCCAAGGTGATGGTGTTAGGTGGTGGGGCCTTTGGGAGGCACTTTGTCTGTTTTCTGCCGCTGTGACAGAATACCACAGACTGGTAATTTATAATGAACAGAAAGTTATTCAGCTCATGGTTCTAGAGGCTGGAAAGTCGAAGGTACAGGGGCTGCCTCTGGTGAGGCCTTCTTGCTGCGTTGAAACATGGTGGAAAGTGTGACCCGGTGACGGGGAGGGCTGAGTTCACCCTTTTATCGGAGGCCCACTCTTGAGATAGAGATAATGGTGTTAATCTGTTTGTGAGGATGGAACCCTCACAACTTGATCACCACTCACAGGCCACCTCTTAGCACTGTCGGACTGCGGATAAAGTCTCTGACACACGAAGCAGGGGACGCATTCAGACCACAGCAGAAGGTGGCTGGGTCCTGAGGGTGGGGCCCTGGTCAGTGGGAATTAGCGGCCTTCTGGAAGAGGCTCCAGAGAGACCATCTACATCCCACCGTGTGAGACATGATAGGAAGCCACCATCTGAGAGCCGGAAAGTGACCCTGAGCAGACACACTGAGGCAGCCCCTGGTCTCAAATGTCCCAGCCTCCAAAACTAGAAGGAGATGTGTGTTTCTTAGCTATCCAGTTTGTGGTATTTTGTTACAGCACTCTGAACAAACTGAGACGTGCTTCAAGCAAATGTGCCCTCTGGAAGAGCGTGTGGGGGTCACAGTCTGCTGTGGAATGCAGTCACAGGCACTGTGCAATCCCGGACTGGCCTTCCTGAGGTCGGAGCAGAGTCCTCCAGCTGAGGCTGGACTGAAGTCAGGGCAGGCTGGGCCCCCAGCAGGTTGCACATGTGGCCTGTGGAATGGCCCAGCTGGGCCTGACGGTTGAATAATGACAGATACAACCCTGCCCTCGAGAAGCCCACAGTCTGGGGCTTAGTACTGGAGGGAGGGAGTGCTCCACAGAGGGAGGCCCACTTAGGTGGGGAGCAGCGGAAGGTTCCAGGAAGACGTGATCATGACCTGAGGCCTGTGGGAGAAAGGACGGCGGGAGCTGGGGCGGGGCGTGGCTTCCGGCAGAGCACCACTTACACACGGAAACAAGTCAGGGCTCAGTGGCTCCTTCCCAGGGGTCTGTAAACCTGGGAGAAGAGGGGCAGGACATGCAGGTGGGTTGCCCCTGTGTGGCCTCGGGAGCAGAATGACAAGCTAGGCTGTGTCCAGGGGAGGGTTCTGTGGAGCGTGAGCACTGTGATTCTGAGTGTGGGGGCATCAGGACCCAAGGCTGTGCCTCCCATGCCGAGGGACCAGTAGAGGCTCTGCTTGAGCAAAGTTGGTGCCCACTTGTCTAGAGTCCAGCTGTCCTCGTCTGGGCCGTGGAGCCTGTTGTTGAGGGCTGGCAGCTACAATGCCTGGGGTACAGGGGTAGTGAAAAGGGAAGAAGTCTGGAGGCAGAACAGAGGCTTTGCAGTGACTGGTGAGGAGGTCCCTGAACTGGAGTGGAGCTGAAGCCTGGGGCATCAACTGCCCTGTAGTCCTGGACAGCTGCATTCTTGTGAAAGGAGGGCAGGTAACCTCGGTCCTCGCAGGACACACTGAGGACAGCCCTGGACCATGCCACACTGCATGTGGTTGTTTCTGGTGTACTTGATGCAGTCATGATTGTTTTTGTAAAAGAAAAAAGAAGGATTCTCTATTTCTGCCCCACAACATGATTGGACAAGGTGAGACTGTTATTTCTCCAGAACCACAGTTCTTGGAGTTTTTGTGTTGGTCGAAACTTCCCTAAACCGCAGGTCTCCTTAAAGAGAACAAGAGCCTTGTGTGGTGGCCTGTGTCTTCAAGGACACCTGCTCCCGTGCGCCTGGTGGCCCTCCTTTACTTGCTTATTGTGCACAGCATTGCCCTTGGGTTTGTGACGAGTTTCCTCTGCAGTACGGTGAGGGCGGAGGGAGAGTTGGGGGCCAGGCAGGTGGCTGAGCGGAGTGTGCTGGCCAGGGCAGCTCAGTGTGCTCAGCCAGGAGCCACAGGGTCAGCCTCTCTGGGGATGCACAGGGGGTCAGGACAGTGAGGGTTGGCCGGGGAAGCAGAGGCCAGCTGGGGCTGAAGCTCAAGTTGGCAGAGCAAAGCTTGATCTGGAAGCCTGGAGTGGGCGGGAGAGGAGGCGGCGGGCCTTGCTCACCTCCTCTGAAGTCCGTCTGATCCTGGCAGCACGGATGTGGAGGGCCAGGGCAGGGCAGTGAGTCTGTTCCTAATTAGAGCCCTCTGATTGTTTAGTTTCTGTGCGGCTTCTTTTTACACCATTACAAATTCTTTACCAATTCATGGTTCATACAGAGCACGTCTCTGTGAAGCAGAATATTCGATTGGGCAGAAAGCCCCGTTCACTCCCTGGAGTGGGGAAGTGGGTAGTATGCTTTTAGGTCCAATTTCGAGGTCTTGATTTTGCTCAGTTGTGTATGCACTGCTTATAGAGGAATGAAATTTTTTGGCTCACTAGAAAATATTTTTTTTTCCTGATTTCTTTTCTTTTTTTCTTTTGCTTTTTTTTTTTTTTTTTTTTTACGGTTTTTGGCCAGGGCTGAATTTGAACCCACCACCTTCAACATCTGGAGCAGCGACCTACTCCTCTGAGCCACAGGCACCGCCCCTCTTTCCTGATTTCTTTCATAGTAGCCACCCTAATGAGTGTGAGGGGTAGAGATTTGCTTTTAATTACTGCAGCTGCCACCTTCGCAGATGTTTTTGGGAGGGGTGGAGTATGATCTGACGTTGACAGTGAGAGCTACCTCCCAGCGGTGGTGCCCACAGTAGCTCTCAGTTTCAAGGTCAGATCATCCTCCACTCCCCAAAACATGGTGGTGCACCCAGTGCTGGCAGGTGCCAAGTCTCTATGCCAAGATGCCCTTGTGGGTGCAGGGCCTCTGGGTGCCTCGTTGACTAGACAAAGAACAATGCAAAGATTGGAGGACGCGTAAAATCCATTGTTACACATGGAATTCAGGTTAACGGAGGGACCCGAGGGTGACTGTGTGCTCCATCTGTGTATTAACAGCTATAAACAACAGGCAGAGGATGGGAGAGACTGTAGATAAAAATGTGGTGTCATCTTCTGGAACCGCGTGGGCGATTCCGGAAGAGGACGCACAATCCCATTAACGTTGTTATTCCCAGCATGTTTTGTGTGTAACGGGAGATGAAGCAAATGAGTAGTAAGTATGGGATCTTCTGAGGATCTCAGGGTTCTTGGTGAGGAGGAGAAAGGAGACACAGAGAAAAGACCCTCAAGGCTGATAAACCCCTGTAATCCTGACTGTGGGTGGGAAGGTCCCCCATAATCCTGAACTTGGGTGGGAAGGTCCCCCGTAATCCTGAACTTGGGTGGGAAGGTCCCCCGTAATCCTGGACTTGGGTGGGAAGGTCCCCCGTAATCCTGGACTTGGGTGGGAAGGTCCCCTGTAATCCTGGACTTGGGTGAGAAGGTCCCCTGTAATCCTGGACTTGTGTGGGAAGGTCCCCTGTAATCCTGGACTTGGGTGGGAAGGTCCCCCGTAATCCTGGACTTGCGTGGGAAGGTCCCCTGTAATCCTGGACTTGCGTGGGAAGGTCCCCTGTAATCCTGGACTTGGGTGGGAAGGTCTCCCGTAATCCTGAATTTGGGTGGGAAGGTCCCCTGTAATCCTGGACTTGGGTGGGAAGGTCCCCTGTAAACCTGACCGTGGGTGGGAAGGTCCCCTGTAATCCTGGACTTGGGTGGGAAGGTCCCCGATAATCCTGACCGTGGGTGGGAAGGTCCCCCGTAATCCTGGACTTGCGTGGGAAGGTCCCCCGTAATCCTGGACTTGGGTGGGAAGGTCCCCCGTAATCCTGGACTTGGGTGGGAAGGCTCCCGTAATCCTGAATTTGGGTGGGAAGGTCCCCTGTAATCCTAGACTTGGGTGGGAAGGTCCCCTGTAATCCTGACCGTGGGTGGGAAGGTCCCCTGTAATCCTGACCGTGGGTGGGAAGGTCTCCTGTAATCCTGGACTTGGGTGGGAAGGTCCTGCACAAGCTCCTGCCCTGTGTTCCCTGAGGGGCCTGGGAACATTGGCCAGTCCAGTAATTCAGAGCATCCCCAGGGCCCTTGTTGTGTCTTGAAATTTAAGTTTCTGCTAAAACAAACAAGGACTGCTTGGACGAATGGCTGATACCAGTTGTACCTGGGATACTTTGTTGTAGCAGATAGCACAGGAGCTATCAAACACCACGATGATGGTGACAGGAGGAGCTGGGAACCCACTGATGAGGCCAAAGATGAAAACAGTTTGAACATCAGTAAGTGTTAAAATTACAGTGGGTCACGATGCACCAAATACATTAAAATCCACGAGTTTTTAATAATACCAAGACAATTGACAGAAACAAACCTAATTGGTCCCCTTTGGAAAGTGCTCAGGAGCAATTATTTATTTTGAACATTGATAAATACAAGGAAAGACGGGGCTATTTATCGTGCTTTTCTTATGCAGGCTGCACCACCAGGCAGCCAAGTGGCAGGTGAGGGAAGTTCCAGCTCTCGTGTGGGTGAATGAACACACCTGGGCGGCAGTGGCCTTGGAGCCAACCAGGCACGGTGCCTGTGAAGTGTGGTCTGCCCAGGATTCTAATCTGGATTGAGTTCAGCTCCCAGGTCCAGCCACCAATTTGGAGGAACACAGGGAACAGGTGACCGTGTTCAACTGTGTTACATGGATGCCATGGTTGTCAAAATCCTACCCTTGGGAAATGCTGTAGGACAAACAGTTTGAGTCCTTCAGCTACAAATGTAAAGGGAAAAGCACAATCACAGGTTCTAGGAGACACTGAAGGCCCAGGCGGCACTTCCTTGGGGATGTGCATGCCATGGTCAAACGTGTAAGTGGGGCGAGGCTGTGATTACCCCATGGTCAGCATCCTGGTAGTCCTGGAAGGACTCCGTGTCTTCCAGACCTGGGACAGCCAGCACAGCCTGTCTCTCTGTGCCTGGGGACCGTAAGGGTGTTTAATAATCATTTATGAAGTTAAGGATTTGCTTTCTGTTTTTTAAAATAAACTTTGCATTATTTTAACAATAAAAACGTGGCTCACTGCCCATAACACAGTGGTTACGGCGCCGGTCACATACACCAAGGGTGGCGGGTTCGAGCCCACCTCAGACCAGCTAAACAACAATGGCAACTGCAACAAAGAAAGGCCAGGCATGGCAGGCACCTGTGGTTCCAGCTATTTGGGAGGCTGAGGCAGGAGAATCACTTAAGCCCAAGAGTTTAAGGTTGCTGTGAGCTGTGACTCCACAGCACTCTACTGAGGGCAACATAGACTGTCTCAAAATAAATAAATAAATAAATAAATAAATAAAATGTTAGAGGAGGAAGTACCCACAGAACCAGGCCTGGATGCTGTGAGTGGGTGATTCTGAACATTGTCACAGGGTCGGGAAGCAGCCATCCCTCACCCTTTTTTGCAGTGCACACAGCTGACAGCTGCCATGTTCAGTGTTTTCTGTCTTCAGTACTAGCTTATCTATCTGTTTATCTATCTATATTTCTATATCTATATCTATCTATATCTCTATATACTTGTCATTGCTTCTGTGCTCTCGTGAGAAGATCTTGGAGTCCGTTTGTTGGTTGTGACTTCATTCTGTTTTCTTTCCCAAAAGAATCTCTGTGCATTCTGGTCCTCTGGGAGGCAGACCTCAGAGCAGGGTTAACCATGTGTGGATTTTATGGGGGGAAATGGCTGACAGGGAGCCAGGGAGATGGGGTAGGTGGAAGCTTCTAGGCCACACTCCAAGGAGGACAGTGCTCCCTGGTGCCCTTTGTGCCTGTGGGGTCTGGGTTAGTGTCTCTGCTGCACTTGGCTTTGGGAGGTGGGGCCGTGCAGACAAGGTTAATTCAGCTCATCACCCAAACACTGATTTTGACAGCCAGTGTCCTGCCTGGTGGTAATCACCACATGAGGCCCAGTGGTTGGGACAGGGCTCCGAGGCTAGATGGTCTGTACTTGAATCCTGGCAGGGCCCCTCCTGGCAGTGTGACCTGGGCAAGCCACGCAGCTGCGCCATGCCTCAGTTTCCCTGTCTGTAGAATAGGAGTGGCAGGAGCACAGGGAGCTGGGCAAGGCCCACTGGTGCCTAGAGGAGCTGAGGACAAGTTTGTGTGATGAGTCCATCGTGACGCCGTGGGAGGAAGGCATGTTGTGTGATGAGTCCATCGTGGCACTGTGGGAGGAAGGTGTGTTGCGTGATGACTCCATCATGGAGCCATGAGAGGAAGGCCTGTTGGGTGATGAGTTCATTGTGGAGCCCTGGGAGGAAGACGTGTTGTGTTATGATGTCATCGTGACACTGTGGGAGCAAGGCATGTTGTGTGATGAGTCCATTGTGACGCTATGGGAGGAACGCGTGTTGTGTGATGAGTCCATCATGGTGCCGTGGGAGGAAGGCGTGTTGTGTAATGAGTCCATCATGGTACCGTGGGAGGAAGGTGTGTTGCATGATGACTCCATCGTGACGCCATGAGAGGAAGGTGTGTTGTGTGATGACTCCATCATGGCGCTATGGGAGGAAGGCGTGTTGTGTGATGAGTCCATCGTGACGCCGTGGGAGGAAGGCGTGTTGTGTGATGAGTCCATCATGGCGCTGTGGGAGGAGGTGTGTTGCGTGATGACTCCATCATGGCGCTATGGGAGGAACGCGTGTTGTGTGATGAGTCCATCATGACGCCGTGGGAGGAAGGTGTGTTGTGTGATGACTCCATCATGGCGCTGTGGGAGGAACGCGTGTTGTGTGATGAGTCCATTGTGGCGCTGTGGGAGGAAGGCGTGTTGACCTTTTGCTGCTAAAAGTTTTGGTCTTTCCTGGGGAGGAACTCAGTATGGCATGTTGCAGGCTGTGCCCACCCCCAGGACAGTCAGTGGACGTACCTGCCTGTCCAGGCTTCCCAGGTGTCTCCCACCCGTGCTGTGGCTGCCACGTTTCCCTCCCACAGTGAGTCAGACCCAAGGACAAATGTGCATCTCCTTGCTCACTAAGTGACCGGTGAGGCACCCTCATCCTGGGACCAGAGCAGCCGTCCGCTGGAGACACCTGTGTGCACAGACCAAGAGGACGGTCCTCTCCTTCCCACGGAGCTGGTGCTGAGCGACTTTGCTGTCCCCTTGGTTTCCTCGTCCTCAGTGGGGGCTTCTGCCAGGAAGGCTCTGAGATGTTTTCAGCTCTTTAATTTGTACATACTGTGACTCACCCAAAATTATAGAGCAGAGCTAATGGAATCAAGAATTTATAAATTCCCCCTTCCTCTCCCATGCAGTGCCTGTGTTTTTGGAAATTTCAGTTCAGAATGAGATGGTCCTTTAACCAAGCCCACAGGAATGTCCACTGTCTTACTGACTTCTAGCCGGTCAGGCTGGGTGAGCTCAAAGGTGAGACCTATCAAAGCTTCTCCCAGGCCACAGAACTCGTGGCTCTGACCTGCTTCCACCCAGGAGGAACATAGTCCCCTCTGCTCACATGCCACAGGTCGAAACTGGCCATGTGGCCCAGCCTAGAGAGGCCGGGAAGCATTGGGGACCCATGAGCTGTTTGATGAATAGGAATTATCTTTACCAAGCCCTGACTATGCCCAGCACCTTCAAATTTGGGAAGAATGGAGCATTGCCCGACACACAGCAAGCCCTTGTGGCAGGTATAGTTAATCTTGTTTGACAGGCTAGGAACCAAGGCTCGGAGGGGGTCTTTCAGTAACGTGGCTGGGAGGTGAGACCTGAAAACATCTCGCCAGGCTGAGAATGTCCATCCCGGGTGGCAGGAAACTTGCCCCTCAGCACTTGTGTGACACTTGCTGTATGCTGGGCCTTCTCTGTGAGACGTCTACCCACGTGGCCCATCTACTGCCCCGGCTTCTTCAGCACCACCCTCCTCCCCATATCTCCTCCACCACCTTGGGTGGTGGGTTCACCCTGGGCTCTACCCACTCCAGAACCAAAGGCCTTGGGCCGCTGGTCTCAGGATCGAGTGCAAACCTACCCTGGTGTGCAAGAGCTTAGCTGCCCTCCTAACCTGCCTCCCAGCACCTTCCTCCCTCTGGGCACCGCTCACTCTGCTCTCTGCCTGGGATGCCTCCCCCGAGTCTCCACCACCTGACTAGCTCTTGCCTTTTCCTCTCCTTTATTCTCCCAGTACTACCCTGTGGACCCACTCCTTATCCCACTGGTCTCACGCCTTCGAGCCCGTCCATTTCTCACATTGGGTGTCCCCTAGACTGTAAGCTCCTGGAGGCCAGAGGGACCTGTGGCTGCCGCAACTAGGGTAGTGCTGGGCGTGTGGATGGCACTCAGCTGACCAGGGTGCTGGACTTTGTTTTTCTCTGCTGTACATTGGAAGAATAAGGGATGTCTTGGGCCACACGTTAAATACGCAAACATCAACAAAAGCTGATGAGCAAAAGAAAGTCCATGTGTAATTTTTGCAATATCCCACACTACAGATAAGCAAAGCAGGCTTCAAATAATCCATCTGTGGCCCATGAGCTGCAGGTTGGACACCCCTGAGAAATATGTGCAGGGATGAGGCAGGTGTCTACTTCAGATTTCAGTGTAAAAAAGAGACATTGGAAAAGAAAGTGGTCATCCAAAGGTCCGTAGTTGGGATGGTACCAGGGAGAAAGGTGTGGGCGGTCGCTGCAGCCACACCCAGTTGCTTGGCCCAGCAGGTTCTGGAGTCCGGTGGCATCTGGAAGAGCAGGTGGATGGAAGCGGCAGGCGGCTGGGAGCTTGAGAACCTGGGCAGGGCGGAGGGCTCACCCGCTTCGCTCGGGGAGTCCGGGCTCTGTCCTTCATTGCAAATGAGCCACAAAGAACGTGCGGCCTTGTCTTGGGGAGCCCGATGTTTCTCCAGGTACACGAAAGCCACGTGAGAGACGCAGCAGGGAGCAGACAGGCCCTCGTGGCACCTTGACACCCTGAGATTTTGTTTGTAATGGGGAGGACCCGGGGGAAGGAGGGTAGAAGAGAGCGAGTATCTAACGTGATGGTTACGAAGTTAGAGCGGAAGCAGTGTTAGTGTAGCTTGGGACATCTTGGGGTAATCTTGGCCACTGACGATTGTCAGGGTTTAAAAGCACTCAGTTGTCACAGCTTTCCAAAGTGCCTAACCACTCTGGGTTATGTCATTGGATTTGGGGAGCTTAATGTGAAAATTTTATATTCAGAGAAAAGGGAGAAGTGTTGTTTTCAGTGTGCGTTTAGAGTTGCTGGTGGCTAGAAACCATACTCATTGATTTTTAGTTGTTTTGTCCCCAGGAAGATTTTGGGGAAGCAGATTCTGCAAAAGAGGTGCAGCTTCTCCCACCGCTGGGCACTGAGGGAGCGGGAGGGCAGCTCCTCAGGGAGGTGATGGGTCAGGACCTGGCACTGAGCTCTGCCCAGTGTAGTGTTGCTGCGCGGCCCACGCCCACTGGTGGTCCTTGGGGGCCTGGCCCAGGGCGTGTGTGCAGGTGGGCGGAGAGGCTAAGTGCCCCTGATTCTGCTGGAGCTGGAGCCACCAGGGAGCAGTGGCCCACCTGTCCTGTCCTGTCCTGTCCCGTTGCCGGCACTGACTGCTTGAGCTTCTGCCTCTCAGGTTCGGGGATGAGATGGCCGCGCTCAGGCTTGGCTTCCGCAGGCTCCTTCCTGTCCTCTGAGCAGCTGCACTGCTGTGGCTCCGAGTGTGAGGGGCCTGGGAGGCTGGCCCCATCCTCAGGGTGGAGAGACGGCTGCACAGCCTCCTGTCACCTGAGCTCTTTACCTGGTAACACGGCAGAGGTGAGCCTTAAGATCAGGGTTACTTAAGCCTCAGCTGAGCACCTCCAGAGATCAAAAACCACATTGTAAATCTCATTGTGATTGAATGATTGACTTTTTTATTTAGTACCAAGACTGTGCACTAGTCCGCTTACATTTTTTTTTCCTCCAAATTGCTAATGTTTGATGTGGAAATTTTCAAAGCTGACTAATGCCTTTGCTTCACAATTTGCTGTCAGCAAACTTATTTATAAATAAAGCAGCTTTTCAAGGAACACTCACAAACGAAGCGAGTAATTAGCATAATGTGACCCAGAGCTAAGTGGTTCCTCTACTGGGCGCCCACTGGGTGCTCTGCACAGGAAGAGGGACATCTGGGCCCTGGTGCCACCGAGTGAGGGGACGACCTGGTCGCTCCTGAGCATGGAGCTTTACTGTTTTTAGGGGCATTTGCCTGAGTGGCTTCATTCTATTTTCAGAACACAAGGGTCCTCTGAGGCTCTCCGTGGAGGTTTCGCTCAAATCACCCGCTCAGAAGAGGGGACATTTGGGCAAGAGGCCAGGGCTCTTTTTATTTTGCCAGCTGCTCTAGTGTGTGCTTTCCTTGTCGTCGTGGCTGACCCCACCCACAGCATATCCGTCTTCTCTTTGCAGTGCCAACTTCTGATTATTTTTTTGGAAAAAAATAAAAAAAGAAATTAAAATTCTTTTTTTTTTTTTTTTTAAGAAATTAATATTCTTAGACCCTGAGAGTGAGGAAGAGTCTGCTCTTTGTCGTAGGGAATTTGGGCTTAACTTTTTTGTAGCCCCCTGCCCTGTGTGACTTCAGAATTTGGCAGATGAAGGGGAAGCCACGTGCTTGAACGTGCTGGCACCCCCACTTTGGCCACTGCAGCCTCACCCAACTGTCAGCAGCTCTGCCGCTTTCCCTGGTTCTCAGAGCAGCCTCTGCCTACGCCTGCGCCCAGTAACATTTAATAATGATTCCTTTCTTCTTTTCTTTTCCTTTTTGGTCTTCTCTGTGCCAGGCGTTGTGGTCTTACTGTACTTTCTCTTCTGAATCACGGTGGATGTTACAGACGTGAATGTCGCTTGGCACAGGTGGAGGGAACACCTGCCCGGCTCTGAGCAGCCGTCCAGGAACATTGCTGAGTGGGTGGCGGCCCCTAGGGATCGGCCTGGGCTGCGTGGCTGAGGCTGCAGAGAGGGTGTCACTTGCTGGAAGCCGGCAGGTCCAGAGACTGCTCGAGAAATGGCAGTCTTGGCTTAGGTTTGCCTTGTTTTGTTTCTTGTTCAAGTGAGAAGAACAGAGAGCAAAGGGAGGAGAGAGGAAGGGTGGCCGAGCGACACGGCAGGAAAGGCCCCAAGCATGTCGTCCGTCACACGCAGTCTGTGCATTGCCGCGGTGCCAGCTACTGGCTGCCCAGACCTCTGCACTGGCCGGCCAGGCTCACAGAGTGGCTTGAAGGTGGCGGGTGTGTGGAGCACGCCTGTGTCAGGGAGAGGGACGCTGCCCAGAGCCGAGCTTCCAGCGGAGCAGCGGGTTGGAACCAGAAGGCTCGGGGGCCTTTCCGGGGGGTGCACGGGGCATGTCAGCCAGCAGTCCCTTTGGTTCCCCAAGGAGCAGGATCTGCTCTCATGGCAGGTAGATGTTTACTTTTAGAACAGTTTCAGATTTATAGAACACTTGCAAAGATAGCAGAGAATTCCTGCACCTCCGGTACCCAGTGTCCTCGCCTGTTTGCGAGTTACGTGATGTCTTTGGCGTAACTAAGGGGCTGACTGATACTGGTCTAGTGCTGTTCAGTAAACTCTGCAGTTTATTCTCATTTCCTTTCCTTCTTCTGTCCCAGGACCCCATCTGGGCTGTTCTGTTACGTTTAATTATTGTGTCTTCTTAGCCTCTTGGGATCTGTGCTAGCTTTCCAACTTTCGTTGTTTTTTGGGCTGGCGTGCAGTGACATCATCGGAACTTGCTGCAACCTCAAAGTCTTGGGTTCAAGTGATCCTCCTGCCTCAGCCTCCCCATAGCTGGGACTACAGGCAGGGCGTGCCCTCCACACCCAGCTAATTTTTCTATTTTTTGTAGAGACAGGGTCTCACTCTTGCGCAGGCTGGTCTTGAACTCCTGACTTGAAGTGATCTCTCCGCCTCGGTCTCCCAGAGTGCTGGGATGACAGGTGTGAGCCACGCTGCCTGGCCTAACATTTTCCCTGCTTTTAACAACCTCAGTAGTTCTCAGAAGTATAGGCCTGGTATTTTGCAGAATGGCCCTCATTTTGGGTTTATCTAATATTTTTCTCATGGTTAGATTGGGGTTTTGATATTTTGTGAATAAAACCACAGAGGTGAGGTGCCATTTCAGCACATCCGATTATCAATATGTTTTACATCACAGCATATCATATGTATTGCATCACAGTGTATCATATGTATTACATCACAGCGTATCAATATGTATTGCATCACAGCATATCAATATGTATTACATCACAGCGTATCATATGTATTACATCACAGCGTATCAGTATTAAATATCAATGTGATGATCCCTATTGATGCTGACATTGACTGCCTGGCTGATGCAAAACGTACTGTTCAGAAGGACATTGTTATTTGTAGCCCGCACTTAAGGAGTGGGGAGCTATATCCCAATTCCCTAATGGGGGAATATCTGTATAAATTACTTGGAATTTTTCTGTTTGAGAGACTGGTCTGTTTACCTCCATTTATTTACTTATTCTAACATTTATTTCCTTATGCTAATATTTATATCAATATGGATTCATGGATATTCATTTTACACTTTGTTTTATAATCCAGTACTGCGTTATTTATTTTCTTGCTCTAATTGTTACACTTTTGACCAGTGGCAGCCCCTTCAGGTTGCCTCATGTGTCCCCTTGACGAGTGCCTGTCTTTTTGTTTTTTGAGTACAGCCGGCCCTCATGTTCAAGGGTGTTGCGTCTGTGGATTCAGTCGATCCTGAGTTAATACTGGGGGAAGATGGGTGCTTACATCTATAATCCTACCACTCTGGTAGGCTGAGGCAGGTGGGTTGCTTGAGCTCAGAGTCAGATCAGCATGAGCAAGAGTGAGACCCTGTCTCTAAAACAATAGCCGGTGTTGTGGCAGGCACCTGTATTCCCAACTACTCGGGAGGCTGACGAAGAGGATTGCTTGAACCCCAGAGTTTGAGGTTGCTGTGAGCTGTGATACCACGGCACTGTCCCCAGGGGGACAAAATGAGACTCTGTCTCAAAAAAAAAGGAAAGGAAAAAGAAAAAAAGAAAATACTGGGGGAAAAAATTGATCGTTATATCTCCACTGAATAGACTTTTTTCCCCCCTTGTTATTCCTTAAACAATACAGTATAACAACTATTTAAACTACATTTCCATTGTATTGGGTATTATAAATAATCCAGAGAGGATTGAAAAGTCTACGAGAGAATATTCATGGATTATATGTGAACTGTGCACCATGTTATATCGGGGACTCGAGCATCCTGGAACTGGCCCTTCGTGGGTACTGAGGGACAGCTTTACCTTTTTACTTTCTGGCACAAAGTGCTCAGGCCTGTCTCAGTTTTTCCTGCTCCATCCCTGGAACCAGCCATTTCTCCAAGGATTCTTGCTTCTTTTTGTTGGAGAATGGTATTTAGAAACCAAGGTCTAGGCACTGAGAGCGCTGGTTGCCACTGAGGTGTGTGACAGCTTCCAGGCCCTTTCAGCAGGCAGAGCAAGGAACGACACGTGCACACATGAGACTGCGTGTACACACATGTGCACACACACAGGCCCGTGTCGGCACACTTAGATGCACAGCCCCACCTGATAGCCCAGCCCTGGGTCCATCCTCCTGGTCACATATGCTAAGTATGTCCTCGGACGCACCATAGGAAGGAGAACTGGGACAACCGACTGTGGAGACAAGAAGAACAAAACCACTTGGAAGACTTTTCCAGGAATACAGAAATACAGGGAATAATAAGAGAAGTATCGGGGTACTTGCCACCTGTTTTTAAAAAATAAGACATATATAAACACAATTCAACCCTCCCTGAAAGTGTCTCCTAGTGAGTTGAAGACCCTTTAGTTTC
>CAUYON010006090.1:0-16567 GCA_963573935.1 Arctocebus calabarensis | reverse complement strand
AGCCTCAAGCTGTCACCCTGGATAGAGTGCTATGGCATCACAGCTCACAGCAACCTCCAATTCCTGGGCTCAAGCGAGTCTCTTGCCTCTGCCTCCCAAGTAGCTGGGACTACAGGCACCCTCCATAACGCCCGGCCATTTTTTGGTTGCAGCCGTCATTGTTGTTTGGTGGGCCCGGGGCTGGATTCAAACCCGCCAGCTCAGGTGTACGTGGCTGGCGCCTTAGCCCGTTGAACCACAGGCACTGAGCCTCACCACCTCATTTTTAATGAGAAAGTGCTTTGCCATCTCTCACTCCAGCCGGTCCTGCCTGCTGGAGGACCATGAAGGGAGAGGAGAGAGGAGGTTGCTCCAACACACAGTATCCAGAGCTCTTCCTATGACTTCAGTGACTGTGGAGCACTAGCTCAGAACAAGACTTCTAGAATTTGTTCTATGAGGGCGACATCAAAGGACAAGCAGGGGAAGTCCAGACAATACCACGTGTGCTTTCCTTTGGCAGAAATACTACCCCTCTTCACTGTTACACCCATACACCTATGCACAAGAAATTCTGCTGTCCCAACAAAGGATGGATATTGACCCACTATCTCCTCCTAGGTTTAAATTTTTAAGAACCATTATGCTTTACACAGTTTAAAGAAAAGGTCTCTGAAGGGAAACCACCAGAGGAACTCCCAACTCTCAAACATTTCTAAGACACAGAGCAAAGTTGCCCTCACCTGAGCAGACTCTTCTTCCAACCGTCTTTTTTCTTCTTCAGCATCAATCAACTTCTGTTTGGTCATCAGCAGCTCCTTGTTCAGTGCATCTGCCTTTTCTTCAGCCTGAAACATTTAAGATATCCTGTTACAGAAGAACAACTGAGAACTGGAACAGATTTATATAATGTAGCATAATCCCATGTTAAGATGACAGGGAACTGGGATTCAGAGAGGGAAAATGGTACGTGCAGTGAGACTACTCTCCTGCAGAAGATGCCTGGAGCAGCATCTTGCACAAGGGTAGCCTGTGGCAGTGGTTAAAAGCTCAGCCTTTGGCATCAGACAGTTTAGGCTCAACTCCCCTTGTTCGCTGGCCACGTAACACTTAGACAAGTCATTGAGAACCTCTTTCACCTTCAGGTTCTTCATCTGAGGGATAAGGCATGAAAAACATTCAATGTCGTGTCTGGAATATAGCAGTCGATAAAAGGTAATTGTCATTATTATTAATAATAAAATCTATAGAGTGGTGCCTGTGGCTCAAAGGAGTAGGACGCTGGCCCTATATGCCGAAGGTGGTGGGTTCAAACCCAGGCCCAGCCTAAAAAAAACTGCAAAAAAAATAATAAGATCCAGTTTTCTTTTCTTCCAAACGCTCAGTATTTCTTCTGCTAAAAGTCCTGCATTTTGCTTTCTTATTACTTGATAAAAGAAAATGCCCCTTCCTGACACTTTCTTATCATCTTTAATGGCTGCCTCCCACCGAAGGCTTTTTCAAAAGCATGCAAAGATCTGTTGGGCAGATCTGTGAGTCTCAGTAAAAATGATATTATCTATGCCTGGCATTTGAGTTCCTGACACTCCAAGGATAACTGAAGAATGACTATACCATGCTAGAGAACAATCAAGAATTAGACACAGAGGGTGTTTCCTGTGGAACTTAACCTACAACCTTCTTTGGCAGTGGACGGTGGATTTTCCCAATATTGAATAGCGTTTCTGATGTTACCTAGCTAATGTGGTATAACTGAGCATCTGAGTTTTCCCTTAACTACACCTCCTCTCTCATATCTGGAAGAAGTGGTTCCAAAGGCATGAGTCCTTAAATGAATGGTGAACTGAGAATAGCATTATACGCTAATTCAAAAGGCCATGAATTACTGGCAAACTGCACATGCACACATTAAATGGGGTCCTACAATTAAGACCTGTCCTTCCTGGGGAGTTCTTTATCATCTCCTTCTCGCTCAACTCTAAGAAGCAATCAAAGGGAAATAAAGAGACTCAAACAACAGGGAAAATAATAAGGAGAATAAAGATCTGTTAAATAGAGATTATGTTTTACTTTAACCAACAGAACAACCTATTATCTGTCCACTGGATCTGAAGAACAACTTTTGAACATTACTTTAGAGCTTGTGTCAAACACAAGTTCTCTCCTTTATTCATCATTACCATGGTAAATGATGATTAATACTAAGACTGACTCTAAGTATTGTACTAAGAAATATGGAAGAGCCAAGTGATTAACTGAGTCTTCTAACTCAAGAGTCTTCCCTGCCCACACACTCCCTACTTTATAAAGAAGTTCAGTAGAGAAGTGATTTCCCCAAGCACTCATCATGTATGTGGCACAGCTGGAATCTGAAGTCAGGTCATCTGATGTTGAATGAGCCCAGCACTTGCACCACCGCTCCTAGAGCTGCTTCTCCATGCCGCATCAAGGACAAGGTACATAAAGGCTACTGGATCAAACCCAGCAGGGCTGTCTAACGGCACTCCACTCACTGCACAGCCACTCTGTCCAGGCGTGAGAGAACGTTTGGTGATAACAAACATTAATCCAGACATCTACTTCTATCCACCAGTCCTGTGCATGCTTTTGAAAAGACTATAGTGGGGACAACCATCAGATGAAAAGAAGGATTAACAGGGAACAGATTTAATCTCCCACTATACACAGAAACTGTGCAAAATATATAAAACAACTTTCAGACACTGAAAATGATAAATGCAGAACTGGTTTCCCAGGGAAGGAAAACAAGGTGAGTCCTGCTTTCACCCTGGCTTTCTGTGTAGGGACCAAGCAGAGCGTGAAGACATCAAAAGTTAAGGAGATAGTCAGAAGATCTGGTCAGCTAAGGTAGCAGAAAACTATAGGCAGAGGTTCGGAGGGGGGGTGGTGTCTAGATGAGCTTATAAGGTAGAAGAGGAGGGAAAATGAAATCATGAAAATACCCAATTAAACCAAAGGATGCAGAAAAAGAAAAACATACAAAAAGCATACAGGACAAACAGAAAGCTAATTCCCATATAAAGATGTAGTTATGTCAAAAGGGAAAAGATGGAAAAAGATGCACATGACATATAATACTGTGAAGGCTGGAGCAGCTATATAAATATAAAGTCAACTGAAGAATAAATGAGGATTACCAGGAACAAAGGGGCATTTCATAATGATAAAAGAGTTGCTACATTAAGAAGGTCTAATAATCTGAAACATTTGCAGAAATTAAAATTACATGAAACAAAAACCTATGTAACTGAGAAGAAAAAAAGAAAAATGCACTATTATAGTCAGACTTCCATGCTCACCTCTTAGTAAGTGAGAAAATAAGCAGAGAGCAAATCACTAAGTCTATAAAGGATGTGAACATGATCAGTCCACCTGAAGTAACTGACACAGAGCACTCCACCTACAAGAGAACACACAGACTTTCCAAGTGCACGTGAGACCTTCATCCACCTAGACTATATGATGAACCATAAAATAAATACCAATGTATCCTTAAAGGATTAAATCAGAAAGGATATAATCTCGGATCATGGGAGAATTAAATTAGAAATAACAAAAACATTTGGTAAAAATTTCTAATATTTGGAAATTAAATTACATACTAGTTAACTCTCAAAGGTCAACGAAGATGTAATAAGAACTGAATGAAAATAAAAATCTACACATCAGAATAGCTGCAACTGAAAATAGTGCTTACATGAAGATTTATAACTTATTTTATTTATTTATTTTTGAGACAGAATCTCAGAGTGCCGTAGTGTGATAGCTCACAGCAACCTCAAACTCTTGGGCTCAAGCCATCCTCTTCCATCCTTTTTTAAGAAACAGAGTCTCATTTTGTTGCCCTTGGTAGAGTGCTGTGGCATCACAGCTCACAGCAACCTCTAGCTCTTGGGCTTAGGCGATTCTCTTGGCCTCAGCCTCCCAAGTAGCTGGGACCTCAAGCGCCCACCACAACACCCGGCTATTTTCTGTTGTAGTTTGGCCGGAGCTGGGCTTGAACCTGCCCCCTCAGTTTGTTTCCCCCCTATTTTTAGTAGATATGGTGTGTCACTCTTGCTCAGGCTGGTCTCAAATGCCTAAGCTCACCTGCCTTGGCCTCCCACAGTGCCAGGATTATGGGCGTGAGCCACAGCACCTGGCCTTGTATGTGCAAAATCCTAAAGAACTATATGAAAAAGCTACTAGATTAATTAAATGAATTTAGCAAGATCACAGGATACAAGTTTGCAACATAGAAATCAACTATACTTGTAGTGACCAGCAATAAAAAATTGGAGACAGAAAAGCCAACAATCCCATATATCAGTGGGCAAGAGACATGAATAGAACCTTCTCTACAGAAGACAGACAAATGGCTAACAAACATATGAAAAAATGCTCATCATCCCTAATTATTAAGAGAAATGCAAATCAAAACCACCCTGAGATACCATCTAACCCCAGCGAGAATGACCCGCATCACAAAATCTCAAAACTGCAGATGCTAGTGTGGATGTGGAGAGAAAGGAACACTTTTACACTGCTGGTGGGACTGTAAACTAATAAAACCTTTTTGGAAGGAAGTATGGAGAACCCTAAAAGAACTCAATCTAGATCTCCCATTTGATCCTGCCATCCCATTACTGGGCACCTAACCAGAAGGGAAAAAAATCCTTTTATCATAAAGACATTTGCACTATAGACTGTTTATTGCAGCTCAATTTACAATTGCCAAAATGTGAAAACAGCCTAAATGCCCCCCAACCCAGGAATGGATTAACTAGCCGTGGTATATGTACACTATGGAATAATATTTAGCCATTAAAAAAATAGAGACTTTACAGTTTTTGTATTAACCTGGATGGAAGTGGAACACATTATTCATTATTCTTAGTAAAACATCACAAGAATGGAGAAGCATGAATCCTATGTACTCAACTTTGATATGAGGACAATTAATGACATGGTGGGGGTAGGAGAAGGGGAGAGGAGAAGGAGGGAAGAAGAAGGGTGGTCTTGGTGTGTGACACATCTTTTGGGGGCAAGACACAATTGTAAGAGGGACTTTACCTAATGTGCAATCAGTGTAACCTGGTTTCTTGTACCCTCAATTAAACCCCAACAATGAAAAAAAAAAAAAAAGAGAAAGTAGAGGCCCAGAGAAGCAAAGTGCAAAGTAACTTGTCCACGCAAGGCACCAACCAAAATGGCATTTCAACCCAGATAATTTGACTTCTGAATCTATACTGTTCACTCCTACCCCACAAGTATCCCTGGCATATAATAAATTATGCTAATATTATTACTTTAGTTAAATAGATGATTACACATTCCTGTAGAGTAAATATATACACATTTCATAAAAGGTCTCAATTTAAAGTAAGTGAAATACATAAAAGTTCAAGCCAACTGATCATAAAATTGGCCCCAAACCAATAAGGAGATACATGTACCAAATGTAAAGGTGCTTTAAACAATATATGACCCATAGCGTTATGAAATGTGAACCAAGAAAATTTGCGTTTGTTTTTTTTCCTGAATCAATATTCTCGTCAAAAAAAAAAAAAAAAAAAAGAAAAAGAAAAAAATTGGAGACAGAGGGAAGACCATGTGAAGACACAAGGAGAAGGTAGCCATCAGGAAGCCATGGAGAGAGGCCTCAGAAGAAACCAATCTGCTTGGGTGGCACCTATGGCTCAGTGAGTAGGGTGGCCCCATATACCGAGGGTGGTGGGTTCAAACCCAGCCCTGGCCAAACTGCAACAAAAAATAGCCGGGCGTTGTGGCGGGCGCCTGCAGTCCCAGCCACTCGGGAGGCTGAGGCAAGAGAATCGCCTAAGCCCGGGAACTGGAGGTTGCTGTGAGCTGTGTGACGCCACAGCACTCTACCAAGGGTGATAAAGTGAGACTCTGTTTCTACAAAAAAAAGGAAAAAAAAAACAAACCAATCTGCTGAAACCTTGAACTTAGACTTTTTTTATTGAGTTAGAGTCTCACTTTGTTACCCTCAGTAGAGGCTGTGGCGTTATAGTTTACAGCAACCTCAAACTCTTGGGCTCTTGCCTCAGTCTCCCTAGGGGCTGGGACTACAGGCACCTGCCACAACGCCTGGCTATTTTTTGTTCTTGTTTTGTTTAGCAGGCCAGGGCTGAGTTCAAACTCATCAGCTCCAGAGCATGTGGCTGGCGCCCTAACCACTGTGCTACAGGTGCCCAGCCTTGATCTTAAACTTTTAATCTCCAAGGCTATTAGAAAATAAATTTCTGTTGTTTAAACCAACCAACCAAAAAAAGAAAAAAAATTGGAAAATGAAATTTTTAAAAATGCCGTTTTACAATACATTAAAACACACACGGTTTATGAACTGAAAAATAAAACACACTGCTGAGAGAAGTCTAGAAAGACCTTAACAAGTAAAAACTGTAACTTGTTCATGTATTGGAAAGCTTGATTATTGTTCAGGTATCAGTTCTCCTCAAGATGATTTATAGATTCAATGAAACTCCATTCAAAATCCCAGAAGGTTTTTATTTCTAGAAATTGACAAGTTGATTCTAATATTCAAGCCAAACAATTTTCTAAAAGAACAAAAAAGTTGGAGGACTTACACGACCTGATTCTAGTACAATTATAAAGCTACTGTTATTGTCCTCACAGTGAACAAGACTCTGGTATAAGGATAACATACAGATGGACAGAGCAGACAGAAACTAAAGAAACAGATACACAAATACAGGATCAATGGGGACAGTTTAGCAACCTGTTCAAGGTCCCAGAACTAGTAACTGAGAGTAACTAGAACTGAAGGTCATAACCCAGCATGTCAAGGTCACAGAACTAGTAACTGAGAGTAACTAGAACTGAAGGTCATAACCCAGCATGTGGCTCCCAAGTCAATTTCCTTCAATCTTGTCTATCTGAGCACTGAGTGATTATACCAAAGGGGACTTAGTCACAATCCTGTCAGCACTGCCAAGGACCTTCCAAAGGTTCCCTCTCAACCTTTCAGCATCAATGTCAGGTCTAGTCATGATTTTCACTTCTTAGAGGTGAAAGCTTAATTGGAACCACCCAGGGATTAAGTGGCTGACTTGGAATTTCTCCACAGCTTCTATGTGAAGAATAGCAAACATGACAGGTGATGAATAACAATTTGGAAATACAAAGAGGGCTCTGGAAATTGTATAAGCCTCACGTCAGAGCTTTTCTCCGAGATGTGGGAAGTGAAAAGCTGAAAGGAACAAAGTTCTTTCAAAAACACGACTTGGCCTACTGTAATCTTAACACTTTTGGAGGGTGAGGTGGGAGGATCACTTGAGGCCCGGAGTTTGAGACCAGCCTGGGCAACAGAAAAAAGACCCTGTCTCTACAAAAAATTTTAAGAAAGAATTTAACAGGCTGAGACTAACTCCCTGATGTCAAAAAAAGTAAGAGGACCCTGGTTCATTGCCTGTAGCACTGGCCACATGCACCGAGGGTGGTAGGTTTGAACCCGGCCCAGGCCTACTAAAACAACAATGACGACTACAACAACAAAAAAAAATAGCCGGGCATTGTGGCAGGCACCTGTAGTCCCAGCTACTTGGGAGGTTGAGGCAAGAGAATCGCTTAACCTTAAGAGTTGGAGGATGCTGTGAGCTGTGACACACCATTGCACTCTACCGAGGGGAACACAGTGAAAATGTCTCAAAAAAAAAAAAGTAAGAGGAATTGGAAGAACTTCACTTATTTTCAGTGATGATTCAAAAGAAACAAGGGAAGTAAACTTGGAAAGGAAAAGTCACTGTGGGGAAGGTAGAAGACAAGGTCCTTAAAATCAGCAGGGGCCCTCTCCTCACCAAATCAGAGAATCTGCCACTGACTAGGCAAGGTGATGTGCAGAAGACACTTAGCTTCTTTCTGCCTCAGTTTCCTCATCATAGGTATCACACTTATATTTCTTCTATAGCAAGGGCTATTTTGAGGTTTTGATAAGGTAACATATACAAAGCACTCAGAACAGTGCCCAGCACTTGGCAAGTGCTCAAGAAATGTTAGCTGTTATGTGTCAAAATCACAGCTTCTTGCCTCACATTTATTGTAGAGACATTGTGGCATTATATTTTAAAAAAAAAAAGCCTAAACATTCCAGCTACACAGGTGTGGGTTATATTCCTGGCTCTGCTTCCTCCCTGGGTGCCTTCACCTGAGTCTCAAGTTTTACGTTTGTTAAAAAAAAAACACACACACATGATCCATAAATGAGGCTCATGTTACTGTCCTCACAAGGGAGAAGTAAGGGTAAGAGATATGAGAGTTCAGTAGAGTGCTTACAATAGTGCTGGCATCACAGATCATCAGTAAATGGAAGCTCTTATTATTTTTTATCAGGAATGTAACCTAATTCTTTGACTACTGTGTCAGGATAAGACAACTTGAAAAAAGGTTTACACTGTGAGGGCAAGTTTCAAGAACATAAGTAGTTTACAATCTGCTTCAAACTAGTGGAATGCTGATGTTACTACAGGGTCCATGGAACTAGAAAATGCAATAGATCAAACTAACAATTTGCACCTGGAATTTTACCCTAAGCTGCCTCTTAAAGTAATTTCATTACGAACACAAGGACTCTTGGTTCAGGGCCCATTTTTTCTTTTCTTTTCCTTTTGTACCTCTTTTCCACATGACCTATAGCTGTTCAGAGGGCCATGTCAGGTGTCCACCTCTGCCCTGCGTCAGTAGTCCCTACTCAGTGTACAGCTCTCCCTCTACTCACTAGCTCAAATTCTTGACCAGTGAAAGAATGGCCCATATAGTATTCCTACACAGAGGAACAGAGGGTGTGCTGGCAAGGGGCACCACAGGGAGGAAACTCAACCCTGATGAGCAGACTATGGTAGAGATCTCAGGTTCTGGTCACTGAGGGCTAATAACCTTGAAATACCTTCTCTGTAAAAATTGGGAAAAGGAGTTTTCCTAGTTATATGCAACTATTTGCAGATGACAAGCAGAGGGAATTCACACTGCTTGTGACTTTTTGTGTGTGTGATGTAATTTTCACTATACTCGGTGAGACAGCTATTAACTGTACGTGCCCACATTTTACAGCACAGCGTAGCCAAAGTGAAAGTAGAGTAGTTGCTATTAGAATCCAGGTCTGTCCAACATTTTCTACATCATACTTTAATTTCTACAGACAAGTAATGAGAACAGGTAAGTACTGTCATTTCTCTCTTCATCTTGTGATTAATTACGTTGATACTCTAAAAAAAAAACTACAGACTTTCTACCTATGAGAATCTAATAAAAGCACAAACTTTCAAAGAAATGCACTAGTACACAGAATTTTCATGCATCTTTGATGGATGTCTAGGACATCCTATAGGGTTCAATACATGTATAAGGTAGGATCCCTGTAAACATGGACCATATTCCTAGAACCTGAGGAAACCAACAAGCAGAAAAGTAATGCTAGGAGCCTGGATGGGAAATCTAAGTTAGGGGTTGGCAAACTATACTCTATGGGCCGAATCCAGCCTACCACCTATTTTTTAAAAGAAGGTTTACTGGAACTCAGCCACGGTCATTCCTTTATATATTGTGGTAGTGGTTCAGTAAGTAGCAACAGAGACTGTGTGGCCACAAAGCCTTAAATATTTGTTATCTATCCCTACACAGAGAGTTTGCCAACCACTGACCTAAACCACGTGTGAGAGACTATAATTTCTAAGACAAGTCTGTGGAATAGAAAATGGGAAAGCACTCTGCCAGGAAAGTCATCTCAAAATTTTCAAGATTAGGAGAAGCAGAAAAATGGAACATCTGTCCACAGAAATTACTGATGAAAATGCAAGTTGCTACAGAACTGAGCCACATTCCAATCGGAATATTCAAAAGGCACAAAATATTTCGGGTAATAAAATCTCTTCTTGTCTTGAGGAAAGTTAAGGAAATCACAGTGATTAAATGGTACTGCCAATTGTGATAACATAAGAACTAACCAAAAAGTCTCTCAACTGAATGGTGTTTGGAAAAAGGAGGTCAGGGATTATGTGTACAATGAGAACACAAAATGGTAAGAAGGGCTTAATGAGACAACTGACACTCTCTGAAGGAAAGGAGGGAAGTAATGCTGACAAGCAAGTTGTGTCATAAGAGGGAAAACTTTGTAGGTAACTAGAATAATAAACACTAAAGTTAAAGGATTTCACTTGATAAAGGGAGAAGTCAAGTACTTCAGTGTGACCTTCTCCCTGCAGACCTGAGACTTACATTATCCAGGTCCTTTCGCAGTGCAATCTTACTCGTCACTAGCTCATGGGCTAAGTCATCGTTTTCCTGTTCCAATCTCATGTTAGCTTCTTGTAGACGCCTATTCTCCCGCTGAAAGGTAGGACCAAAAAAAAAGTTACAGACACATAAAAATCACAGGGAAATGACAATTTCTTAAGGCTAAACCTCGAAATGAATTTCTATACCCTATGGGAATAAGAAGGGACATGACTGGTCCTTATGTTTCCAAATCAACAATTTCTTATTTTCTACCTGCATAATGAAATACTTAGAAATGACTCAACTGACTTTGTCAAGCAGCTACTTCTTAACTGTGATGAAAGGCCACTGAAGCATAAAAAACTAGGTATCTAGTTTGAAGCAAAAAAGACCACCAGACCTTGCTTTCTCTTTTGTGAACTCAAAATGAAACTTGAACCCAGAAACACTGGAAAAGAATTTTAAAAAGGATATATAAAGCTAGTTACAGGCACAATAGTATCAAATGAAAGGCTAGAAGCTTCTCACGTCATTGAGGCCATGACTAAACGGACCTCAAATCGCTCGATGGGGTCTTCTTGTTGGGCCTGCTGCTCCCTCATGGTGTGATATTCTTTTTCATATTTTTTCAATTTCTTCTGACTAATCTGTAGGACAAATAATAAAGCAAATTAAGCAGTATCGGAAAATAGTGGGTACTCAGTGCCTGCAGAGAAAACCAAGACTTCTGGTGACCTGGGGAAACCCCAGTTGCTATGAAGAGTGCTTCCTATTCTTTTGGAGTGAAATCATCACAGTGGGATATAAATCAAGGACCCAAAATTCTTACTCAATGACTATTGTGTCCAGGGTTCTTTCTGTTGGTTGACCATAGTTGGTCACTCCACAGTTGACCACCTCCTTCAGCTGACCTAATTTTCAGAGATCAGACATGGACTACATGTACGTCCCAGCACAGGAGGCCTAATTCCTTGTGTTGACTACCACCAAATATTGACCAATTTGTTAGTCCCTTGGGTGGTCAACTCACAGAGGTTCGACTGTATTTGGTTTTAATACTTTGATGAACACCCTACAGATGGTACTTTCTACTTGAGTTCTGGGTCCTATTTGCTCCTAATAATAATAAGCACCCATTTTATTCAGCACATACCAGAACTGCTGCTAAATGCTTTAAATGTGTACCTCACAACACTTGTACAAGGTACACTATTATTACCTATTACCCTTTTCATTTTATAGGCAAGTTAACTGAGGGATAAAGAGATTGGTTATATAACTTGACCAAAGTTACTCAGTCGGGGACTGGCAGATTTAGGATTTCAGGCCAGGCAGTTGAACTCCATCCAAAGTCCAAGTTGTAGCCACCTACCTTACTATCCTCCACTTCTCTAATCTCTTTCCTCTCTTCTAACTGTCCCTCTGCTTTGAAATAGGCACAATTCTCTCTGCTGTCAAAAACACAGCTCTGCTGACCACTCCACCTACATGCCCTTTTGTCCCATCAATCTATTGTCCTTTCTCTAAAGCCTTTTCTTACCAACCATTGCAAATAACAGCTTTGTATCTTCATGACCATTGCTTAATGATTTCTCCCCCTTTAATCTCTGTAAGTCAGACTTTTATTCTGACTACCCTACACAAAGAACCCTCTTGAAAGTCACCAATGGTGTTTTACTCTGCTCATTGGGTCCCCACTTAAGACATCAAAACTCCTTAACTTTCACGCTGTAACGTGACCTGCTTCTTTTTCCTCTATCTTTTCTCCCTTTATGCTCTTGGCTTTCCTTCTACCTATCAGGTGTTCACTACCTTCTCTTTCTTCAATCTCATAACCAAGGCCCAAGGGCATACCTTCAAGATGCAATGTGTCTTTTGTTTGATTCCTTCTTCCAAACTGCTAATCCATTCCCTATGTTTTTAAAAATTACGAAATATAAAAGTGGTGAACTGATGTACATTATTTATTTATTATTTTTTTGAGACAGAGTCTCAAGCTGTTGCCCTGGGTAGGGTGCCGTGGTGTCATAGCTCACAGCAACCTCAGGCTCTTGGGCTTAAGTGATTCTCTTGCCTCAGTCTCCCAAATAGCTGGGACTACAGGCATCTGCCAGAACACTCGGATGTTTTATTGGTTGTAGTTATCATTGTTGTTTGGCAGGCCCGGGCTGGATTCCAACTTGCCAGCTCTGGTGTACGTGACTGATGCCTTAGCTGTGGAGCTATAGGACCCAAGCCTTATTTCTTTTTTCTTTGAGACAGTTTTACTATGTTGCCCTTGGTAGAGTGCTGTGGTGTCACAGCTCACAGCAACCTCAAACTCTTGGGTTTAAGAAATTCTCTTGCCTCAGCCTCCCGAGTAGCTGGGACTGCAGGTGCCCGCCATAATACCTGGCTAATTTTTTTTTTTTAGTTGTAGTTGTCATTGCTGTTTAGCAGGCCCAGGCCAGGCATGAACCCGCCAGCCTCAGTGTATGTGGCTGGTCCCGTAACCACTGAGCTATGGGCACCTAATTGAAGTCCAAGATTAATTTTTGTGTCTCATAAAAATAGTATTTAAAGTGAATTCAGGAAACAGGGAAAGGAATAGATTCAGTCCCAGAGCTCTAAATCATACCTACTGTTAGCTGACTCTCATTAGAAGGCTCTGGAATTACAGCTTCACAAAGATACACACATAAGCATACACATCACACATAAGCATACACATCATAAGAATGATGATAAAACTAATAATCATCCCCAGGGCGGAGCAAGATGGTGGCCGAGTAACAGCTTCCTTGCAACTGGGAACGGTGAGTCTGAGGAAAGAAGACTGCAGGCCTCTCTGGCTGGTGGGAGTCAGCATGAGACTTCTGGACCCCATAAGGAGGACAAAAGCAGTGGAGAACTGGCAAGTGGTTGCCTGTTTCACTCTGTCTAATCCCACCAGCAGCTGTAAGTACAGCAGCAGTGAGACTGCAAACTGGAAAGGCCTTTCCTTTGAGCTCTTTTGGTTTTTTTGGACTTGGTACTTAGTTCAACTACCTTGGGAGAACTTGGGCAAGAATGCAGAGGACTTTAAGCGTTGTCTAGGGCCTCAGACTGAGCCACTGAGCCAGATAGACGTAATAGTGTTAGGCTGTGGGCCGCAAGCAGCCATTGTGGGAGAATTGCCCTGGCAAGCTCTGCCCTGAGAGTCATAGAGCAAGGAGCTGGCAGGAGTGAATAATCTAGTGACTGAGAAGCCTAAAGGCAGGGACTGAGACGCCTTCCAGCCTTAGCCCTCAGAGGAATAGAGTGAGACTGGTTTTGGCACACTGGGTAAGGGGAGAGCCACTTCAGGAGTGATCCCAGCGACAAGTGCTTTCCTGGGAAAGCTTTGGCTTAGCCAAGGTTAGCAGTGTAAAGTGCCTTTTAAGCAGGCTGAGGAGAGATTTAGGCTCTCCACCCTGTGGGGCTTGAAAAATCAGCAGAGGCCTCCAGTCTCTATCTCGTACAGCCCCATCAGCATTTTGATTAACATCTCAAACCCCAGAAGATCACCTGTTGCCCAGACAATACTCAGCAAAAGATATATATTGCTTTGTTTTTGTTATTGTTGTTTTTTAAATTTCAACATTTTCCCTATAGATTTTTCTTTTCGTTTTTTCTTTCTTTCTTCATTTCTCTAGTTTAAATATAATTTTCCATTGTTGCCTTTTTCAACAATTAGAATTTCATTTTTGCTAGTGTTTCTACCATTTCGTTTTCCCCCCAATTTTACCCCAGAAAGTTGTCTGTTTGCTAGTTTTGGTTTGATTTATAATATTTTTTGTCTTTCCTTTCTAGTTGGTGGAGGTGGGTTACTGTGTCCAAACAGGATAGCAAAAAGTTGCTGACCTCAAGGGAACCACCCAATCTGACACTCCCAGAGGTTAGGGGATTTTAAGGTTGGTTCAAAGTACCCTACTGTACACCTATATTGCTCCTGCCCCCCTCTTTCTGTGCCTCTCTTCTTTTTGGCAATATTCCCTTTTACCCACCCCTTTCTCTTTTTTCTTTTCTTTTCTTTTTTTCCCTTCTTGCTCTTCAATCTTCTCATCCTTCTGGTCCTGTACCAAAAAGACACATCGAAACTCTAGTCCACAGCATGGTAACTTAAAGAGTAAGAGGAAGTGAAAAGAAAATTAGAGCAAGGAAACAGATAAAAGAAATCACTCATGAGGAAGAATCAGCAGAAAATTCCTGGCAACATGAAAATGAGTCCAGAGCAACACCCCCAAGTGACTGTGAGGCAGCTCCTGCAGAGGATTTCACCCATAAAGAACTGTTAAAAATATCAGAAAGGGAATTTAGAATACAGATGATGAAAACAATGAAAGAAATGAAGGAAAATGTTGATAAAGTGGAAAATAAGCAAAAGGAAATCTGAGTCAAATAAGAGATGAATGATATGAAGAATATAAAAAGGATATAGCATAGCTGAAGGATCTCAAGCAATTAGGTTCCTAAGTTCCAATTAGGGAACTTAAAATATGCAATAGAAAGTAACAACAGATTAGACCATGCAGAAGAAAGAAATTCGGAGGTAGAGGACAAAGCTCTTGAGATAATTCAGATGGTTAAAGAGGCACAAAAGAAGAGAAAGAAAACAGAATGTTCATTGACAGAATTATGGGACTTTATGAAGCATTCAAATGTATGAGTTACAGATATCCCAGAAGGGTAAGAAGAATGCCCCAGGGGAATGGAAGCTATACTAGAAAATATTATAAATGAAAATTTCCCAAATATCACCAAAGATTCTGACACACTCATTTTGGAGGAATATTGGAACCTTTGCCTCAACTCTAACCAAGCTTCTCCAAGACACATTGTGATGAACCTGTCCAAAGTCAAGACAAAAGAAAAGATTCTTTAAGCTGCCAGGAGTAAGCACCAGTTGACCTACAAGGGCAAACTCATAAAGGTGACTGTAGACTTTTCTAATGAAACTTTCCAAGCAAGAAGACAATGGTCATCTACCTTTAATCTACTTAAACAGAACAATCTCCAGCCCGGAATTCTATATCCTGCTAAGCCAAGCTTTAAAATTGATGGAGAAATCTAATCATTTATTGATATACAAAGATTGAGGAAATTCGCCACAACAAGGCCAACTCTACAGGAAATACTACAACCTGTTCTACACACTGACCATCACAATGGATCAACAGCAAGGTAAGAACTCAGAAATTAAAGGACAGAACTTAACTTCCACACCGATGCAAAAGATAAAACTAAGCAATGGACTCTCACAAAATAAGATGAATAGAACACTATACATACTTATCAATTATCTCAATAAATGTTAATGGTTGAATTCCCCACTGAAGAGGCACAGATTGGCTGACTGGATTAAAAAAAAACAAGCCATCCATTTGCAGTCTGCAGGAAACATACCTAGCTTCAAAAGACAAATTAAAACTCCGAGTTAAGGGTTGGAAGACAATTTTTCAGGTAAAGGGAATTCAGAAGAAAAGAGGAGTTGCAATCTTATTTTCAGATACATGTGGATTTAAAGCAACTTAAGTCAAAAAAGACAGGGAGGGTCACTTTATATTGGTCAAGGGAAAAATACAACAAGAAGATGTTTCAATTCTATATATTTATGCACCCAATTTAAATGCTCCCAGATTCTTGAAACAGATCTTACTCACTCTGAGCAATACGATATCCTAATAGGGGACTTTAACATTCCTCTATAGAGCTGGACAGATCCTCTAAACAGAAATTAAAAAAGGATATAAGGGACTTAAATGAGACCCTAGAACAACTATGCTTGATAGATGCATATAGAACACTCCATCCCACAGATAAAGAATATACATTCTTCTCATCAGCCCATGGAACATTCTCCAAAATTGGTCATATCCTAGGACACAAAACAAACCTCAACAGAATCAAAAGAATTGAAATTTTACCTTGTACTTTCTCAGACCACAAGGCACTAAAAGTGGAACTCAACTCTAACATAAACGTTCAACCCCACACAAAGGCATGGAAATTAAACAACATTCTGTTGAATGACAGTTGGGTGCAGGAAGAAATAAAAAAGGAAATCATTAACTTCCTTGAGCAAAACAACAATGAAGACACAAGCTACCAACCTGTGGGATACTGTAAAAGCAGTTCTGAGAGGAAGTTATTGCTTTAGATGCCTACATTCGAAAAACAAAAGAGAGTGCATCAACAAATTCACAAGCCATCTTATGGAATTGGAAAAAGAAGAACAATCTAAGCCTAAACCCAGCAGAAGAAAAGAAATATCCAAAATTAAATCAGAGATCAATGAAATTGAAAACAAAAGAACCATTCAGAAAATCACACCCTC